>JAIUZE010016104.1:0-41487 GCA_022085475.1 Heliosperma pusillum | reverse complement strand
TTTCCATAAATGGAATATATGTTTTAGATCAAACCACAGCTATAATGCATGTGAGTAATAAGAAAGCAAAGGTTGGTGACAAAGATCAAACCTATCTATGGCATTGCCGTATGGGACACATAAATGAAAAACGCTTGAAAAAGCTCATTGATAATGGGACTATCTCCCCATTTGACTATGAATCTTTTGGCACGTGTGAATCATGTCTCATAGGCAAAATGACTCGAATTTCCTTCAAAAGTGTTGGAATGCGCGCTGCTGACCTATTAGGACTCATACATACTGATGTGTGTGGACCTATGTCAATCAACGCTAGAGATGGCTATAGATATTTTATCACTTTCACATCCAACACTTTCAATCAACCACAACGACGATTTGGATAGATATGGTTATGTCTAACTTAATATGAAGCATAAAAGTAGTCCTTTGACAAGTTCAAAGAATTCCAGAATAAGGTTGAAAACCAGCTGGATAGAAAGATTAAAGCACTACGTTCAGATCGTGGTGGCGAATATCTTTCGAATGAGTTTGATCAACACCTTAAAGACTGTGGTGTAGTACTACAGTTAACTCCACCTGGAACACCACAATTGAATGGTGTGTCTGAACGGAGAAATCGAACATTGCTTGATATGGTTCGATCCATGATGAGTCACACGGTTGTACCTGACTCATTATGGGGATATGCTCTTTTGTCAGCTGCTCTAATACTTAACCGAAGTCCGTCTAAAGCTGTTGACAAGACTCCATATGAATTATGGAAGGGAACAGTCCCTAACTTGTCCTTTATTCGGGTTTGGGGCTGCGAGGCTTATGTCAAATGAAGACCTGACGATAAGCTCGGCCCACGATCAGTCAAGACATACTTTATTGGTTATCCAAAAGAAATGTTTGGTCATTACTTTTATTCGCCTACCGAACAACGTGTTTTTGTTGCGGCTAGTGCGAAGTTTCTAGAGAAAGAATTTCTCGAGAACAAGACGAGTGATAGACCTCGACTGTCGAGGTCAAGAACCAACAAACCGAGCAACCATGGATGATACTTTTCCTTCATCATCGGCTTCGGAAATATTCCTGAGGAACCCAGGAGGTCGGGTAGAGTTCCATTCCTCCAGACCGATACATTTGTATGGTCAGAAGATTGGAGAGATGACTTTTTATACTCCTAGAGAGTAACGAACCCTCTACCTATTAAAGGTGCATGACCTGTTCCGACTCTAACTAGGCTTGAAGCCAGGCAATCCCTAGATGACTCTATGTATTAGAATAACGTATGGGATCTGGTTGACTTACCTGATAAGGTTCGGCCTCTTCCGTGCAAATGGCTTTATAAAATAACGCATTCTGTAGAAGGACAACCAGATACATACAAGGCACGACTAGTGGCAAAGGGTTTCACTCAAGTGCAAGGATTGCACTATGATGAAATTTTTTCACCCGTAGTTATGCTGCGTTCCATTCGGATAATCTTAGCGATTGCCGCTTTTCATGACTATGAAATTTGGCAAATGGATGTGAAAACCGCCTTCTTAAACGGTTATTTGGAGGAGGAGTTGTACATGGTACAACCCGAAGGTTTCATTGATCCTAAAAATCCTAAGAAGGTATGCAAGCTTAAGCGTTCCATTTATGGACTTAAACAAGCTTCTCGGAGTTGGAATCATCGTTTCGACCAGGTGATAAAAGAGAATGGATTTACTCGATCGGTAGAGGAACCATGCTTATATATCAAGTCGAGTGGGAGCAAGATTGTCTTCCTAATATTGTATGTTGACGACATACTCTTGATTGGGAATGACATACCTCTCTTAACTTCGGTAACAGTTTGGTTAAAGAACCACTTCCAGATGAAAGATCTGGGCGAGGCACAAAGAATTTTGGGGATCCGTATCTACAGAGATAGATCACGACGGATGTTATCCCTCAGTCAGGAGTCTTATATAGATAAGATTCTTGAGAGGTTCAGCATGACCAACTCCAAGAAGGGAAACCTTCCAATGATTTCTGGGATGCAGTTGAGTAAAGCTCAGGCACCAAAGACATCGGAAGAGGTCGAGCGCATGAGTCGGGTTCCTTATGCATCAGCTATAGGATCGATCATGTATGTCATGATAATGGCACAACCACGTCCAACTTTCATATTCATGGAGTATGACAAATTCGTTACCTAAGCAATCCCTTTTAACACCCTGGATGCTGTCAAGAAATATCCTTAGTACCACCTTACGTAGGACAGGATTGGGTATTGACTTAGGCGGGTGACACTGAGCTATCGCAACCGGTTTACGGCAGATGCTCCCTTCCCAAACGGTCGAATGACTTTTCTCGATATCTCAGTCTGGATCCGTGTTTACTCTTAATGGCACTGCGGTCAGCTGGAAAAGCTCCAAACAAAATGTTATAGCAGATTCTACGACTGAGTCCGAGTACTATGCTGCTTCAGAGGCTGCGAAGGAAGCTATATGGATGCGTCAGTTTTTACAGGGACTAACCGTAGTTCCTAGTTCGGATGACCCGATCACCATCTATTGTGATAATAGTGGTGCCATCTTCCAGGCTAAGGAGCCTAAGTCCAGCAACAAGTCTAGACATGTACAACGGAAGGCTCACATGATCCGAGATTACGTGGAGCAAAGGGAGATAGTGATAGACAAGATTGCTACGGATGATAACGTAGCAGATCCTCTCATTAAACCGTTAAGATATGATAAGCATGAAGGGCACGTTATTTCCATGGGAATTAAGCGTGTTCCTGAGTTGTATTAGTTGTTTTGTATGGATTAGACACCTGTATCTTTTTCATAAAACTATTAATGAAATCATCGTTTGGTTTTATATTTTGTTTTTCATGTGGGTTGTACTGACAACATTGAACACCACAAAGTGAACTGAATTACATTATATTTGTTTTGGGTCCGTAATTGCCTACATGAGCTGATAACTCTGGCAATTATTTTGTGACGTCGATTGATGGTGGGTTTCAACGAGCCATAAGTCAAACTGTTGACTGATCGATCACAGATGCGAGTTATAATGATACTGCGCAGGACATTTTGTGACGACGTTATGGAGTCCTAAATGTTTCGGAACATTAGGTGCCAGGTCGTGGATAGGACATCCATAGTGTTCCTAGAGTCGATTCTTTTGACTATCGACTGTCTCTTGAGATAAAGGCAGTTTTTGGGTGACTTTGGTTTCTTTCTCATGGTCGACCGTAACAGGAGGCTAAGTAGATTTTCACTGGGTCATTTCATACTGCGCTTGTGTCTGCAAGATTCGAGTTGAAGAAAATATCCAACCTTTATCAGGATATGATATTTCTCAGGGCCACTCGAGGAGCTGTAACTGAAATGCATGGTCATGCTCGAATAAAGATTCGTTTATCAGTTAAGTTACTCTCTAGTCGGGGAAACCACTCTTGATACTGATCACTTGTAAACTACGACCTTTGTGAATACGGACTTTGCAAATTGGTTTACATTGAGTGGGAGAAATTTATTATGGATATGAGAATCGGTTATCGCACATACACTTGTACGGACAAGTGGGAGATTGTTGGAGCCAGTGTCCTCCACAGTTAGTGCAATAACATAAATAAATCTCTGTAGGTTCACAGGGTATACTTTGTATTGTAATCAGTTGATTAACGTTTATCGATAACGGTTGGCTTGCTAGATAAGTTTGACGTTATCGTCATACAGATGGCGGTGATCAACTGGTCCCTAAAAGTCACACCTAAAGGATGTGATTGAGAGATGTGATTATTTGAGAAAATAATCATATTGATGCCTTATTAAATGACTAAAAGGTTAGTCGGTGTTTTTGACTAAAAGGTTAGTCAATGTGATGATGATATAATTATTTAATAATGATTAAATAAATTTAGCTGAGACGAATTAACTGTAATTCGTAAATTGAATATAAAATGTTATATTTAATTGTTGTATATAATGTAAGCTAATTAAACATAAACCGTTATGATTAATTGGAAAATTATAAATATACGGATATTTATAATTAATGATATATTATAATGTCGGTCTTTGACTAATGACGATTATAATGTATTACATTATACTAGAAGCTAAAATGACCGGAAAAAGTGTCCAGATACACTCAGGGTTTTTCCGGTCAATGGGTAGTTATTTGAGGAGACTAAATCTCCTCAATATAAAACTACTTGTGCCGTGAGAACAAGAAAAGGATAAGAAAAATTTCTAACCTAATTTTCTACTCTCTCAACTTGTGCCTCCATCACACAAAAACACAAAATAAAAAAAGGTTAACTGTAACTTTTAATTCTTTTTCTAGCAATTACAAGGGCATATCTCAATCAGTTTTGGGTGTTACGATTAGGAGGATATCTGTGTTGATATCTGTTCTTAGGCCGAATTTTGCTAGGACCAAAGGTTCAATTCGTTTTCTCTTTATTTTATATCGTTTTCATATTTATGACTTGCATTCATATTATATAATTTTGTTATAATCCTAAATTTTAAGGGGATGTAAACTGTTATTTCCCACAATTAAAAGGCTTCTTCTACGAATCCCAAGTCTACAATATTGATAAAACAATATTTTACTCGATTTTACCCTACATTTTATCTCTTATTTAGTCTAATTAGTGACTCGACTTTTCTACTTTTCGCTCATATCGTAATAAAATAGAATATTAGCGGTTTTATATTAATTTGTGTCAATATATACTCCCTCCTAGTCGGTCATTTCTTCCATCTTTCCTTATTGGGTAAGTCGGGTTTTCTTCCCTCTTTCCCTTTTTGGATGTGGGGTTGTGTGTTTTGTGTGGTCTAAATTCATTTGTATGTGGGGTAGTGTGTTTTGTGTGCTCCAAATTCATTTCCTTAATTTTTGTGTAAAAAGGAAAGGGGAAGAAATGAGTGACTAGGAGGGAGTATTAGTTTCCGGGATTTTGGTACTGCTTTGGTTATTTCATTTTATAGATAACAAGTTCGAGGGATAAGACGAGTTGAGACAGAGTCAAATTGGAGAAAATGAAATGGAGTATACAAAGCATGGTCAAAGTTGCCAAATAACTCACCAAAACCCATGCTTTACCTCATTATTTTTGCAGCAAACTCCAAAGTTGCTCTCAATTACCAATGAAGAATATCCTCCGTGAAATACCCAAGCTCCTTGATTTTCATTAACAAATACAAACTTGAACCATTAACCACCATTTTATATAACCATCTTCACAATTAACCCACCACCATTTCAATGTTCTTCACCCATCTCCTTCGTTTAAAACCCGAAAACCCGACATCGGAGCTCCTCAAAGGAACCTCCATGGCTGCCCGCATCTCAACAATGGAAGCCCACCGCTCGCACCACCAGATTTGCCGCCATCATCGCCTCAGTTCAGCTACCATGGCTCGAGTTATTGGAGCTCACTCTCGCCGCAACTCAGGCCTAGCTAAATTCAAACTCCGATCAATCGAATGAAGGTAAAAATGGTGGATGCAATGTAGTCGGGTTCAAGGGAGGTAGTGACCGTGCAAAGTCGGCCGTGCGGAACGAAGTGGGGCGTGCGAACCAATGTCAGTGAAGCACAAACCGTGCGTATGAGACCGTGCGTGATTCTTTCAGCCGTGTGATTTGTGTGTTTGTCGTGAAGTATGCTGAGATCAATTGCTTTGCTTTTCCCTTTTTGTCTTGTTCTCTTTATTTTATCCTAGGTACTATGGAGTGTTGTTTAATAAGTAAGGCCCAAAAACATTACATAAGGGCTATTAGTTATTTACACATATAAATAGAAGAAACCCCAAAATTTAGAGGAGAGCCTCCATAATCTTCATATTTTGCTCATCCAATATTATTTTCTCTCATAAATACTCTATTAATATAATGTAGGAGTAGATTAATTTTCCTCAAAAATTCAATCTTTTGCTTTGTAATCAAGATTCAAGTCTTAATCTAATTATATTTCTTCTTCATCTCTTATTTCCCTTATAGTTGGTAACAATTTCTTTCTCTTTACTTTTGTTCATGTTTTTATGTTTTTCCAAGTTTTAATGTTTAGATTACTTATAGTTAAAGTTTCTATCTTTGAATTTGTTGTTTGTTTAATTTTAGTCTAATTGATTAATCTTCACCATATAGTTAGTAATTGCATGCTTTCAAGTAAAAACCTCATCTTTATCATGTTCAACATTAAAGATTCAACCTTTATTGCTTTTGAGTGCTTAGTAACCATGCTTAGTGAGTAGTGACCCTTTCTAGGGTCCGATTAAGTCTAATAATGAGTTTTGATAGCAAGTAGTGGTTTATGGGTGATTGGTTTTGGTTGGGTGTTTTGTATTGACCCCTTATTTGACTCTTGTTCAACCCTTAGAGGCTATCAATGGGAGTTGGGCCGACTTATGGACTACTTGGCTATCGACGGGAGTTGGGCTTACGGTAGTTGGGCTTGGGTAGATTTGGGGATCGACTCTAGGTGGGTCATTTGCGGGAGCGAGACCCCTTAAAGAGACTATATCTTTTGCCTAGGGGATTTCATCTGCGGAAGTGAGAAAGACCCTAGTTGGGACCTAAATGTTGACCCGAAATGCCTTGGACTCGTGTAGGGGTTATCCATGGGAGTGTGACCCTTTATCGACCATAGAGGCTACCTATACTCGGGAGGGTTAGGTAGTTAGTTTAGATAACATTGTCCCACTTGAACCCACATTCCACCACTTGTTGATAGACCACCCACCGTTGCAACCCATGAACTAAGACTTGATCGGATCCTAGTTACCTTAATCTTGATTTAATCCCGTATTTTTCATAGCTTATTTGTTTAGTTTGCATTTTAGTTTAAATCTTATTTATTACATTTAGTTGTCATTAGTTGAATTCAAATTTCCCCTTTTATCGACTTAGCTAGTATCCCTTGAAACCAACTAGTAATCGCTTTGCTCTCCGTGGAAATCGACCCTCAAGTGCTACTTTGACAACCGTGCACTTGCGGTATTTAAAAAACCCATCAAATATATAATGAAAATATCGATTACTAACGTACCCAAGTTGGTTCTTAACTATCTTGTTTTACATTACTTGAATTGTACGGTTTCTTTTATGTTTAGTTCCCTTAACTAACTCATCCCGCTCTATAGTCTATAAATATGATTTAGCATAAGACCATAATGTATATGAATTATTTATTAATTTTTTTATTGTTTGGTTTAGTCAATAAGCATGCATGCAATGCGATTAAGCAAGTTATATTAACCTAACTACCCTTCACGATTTTTCAGTCGGAAACACAAACTTTAAATTGCTATATCTCCTACGTTGCTAATCACATTGATATGAGGTCAGTGGGGTTTGATTCTTTAAGATGTCCTATAACTTTAAGGGTCAAAGCTTAACAGTCCAAAAATCAACCCTAAAGCCTCTGAAATCGCAGTTTAGTAAAACGTAATGGTTTCCGAGTCACAAAATATTTTGGGTTGGTTCAGGTATTTAAATAGTCAAAATATCAGTCTACAAAAGTCCAACATGCTTAATGTTCATTAAAGTTTATCATAGTAAAATATCAAGAATTTATATTTAGTACAACTATATTTACTAGCGGTCTTTTCAAAAAAAAGTAGGTTTTCAACTATCGATTTAGTGAACAATGTTTTATCAGATTTTCCAGATTGTCATTCCGTATTACAAAAACCGTATAAAATCAAATACGTAATATTCTTGGACGAAACTAACTCCAATAGTTTTTATTTTAAGTCTACCATCTTTTATGTTTATACAATGTTAGCCAGAAATAGGTTTAAGGTGGACTAATGGTCGGATCTTTAACAAGTGGTCAGAATATGAGTCACAAAATATTTTTAAGTGTATTACAAATATTATAAACTCAAATGAGTTGATTCTAGGGCCTAATATGCTCTACATTCATGAAAGTTCATTGTGGTAAAATGGTTTGTCTTCATTAATCCCTTAAGTTACTTTTTAAGACTAAAACATTGAGACATGCAGATTCGGTTTGTCCAGAATCACGTTTTAATGTATGATTTTTCATTTACAAACGACACATGAGATTCTGACAAAATTTTGTATACTGGTTATAGACATGTAGAGGTACTACATATATTTTTTTCACAGTAATATAACAAGTTTAAGTCTGATTTATCTTCTGTTAATAATCAACCTCCGGATTTGACACTTTGATGATTGTTATGTGCATAGGTTCTTGCATGCATGTATGGAGACTCTTATAGTTCGTTTTAGGATTTGTTTTACTCATGATTAAGTAGTGAATGAGAATAAAATCAGAAAAGTGTAGTGTTTTAGCCCTTACAAGGTGAAAAACTTTGTGTTTAGGCAAGATCCTGCTCCTAGCTTTCTCTTCTTCTTCCTCTTCTCTTCTCTCGGTTCTTCCTTGCTCTCCCTCTCTCTATACTTTGTTTTTTGTTGTTTTGTTTTGAATGGAAATCTGGTGGGATTGTGTTAAGAGTAAATAGGGGAGTGGTTATGGGAAATATAAAAAGAAAAGTGTTTGGAAGATGAGGAGTAGGAGGGGTGGCACCCTCATGGGGAAGGGGAGTGTCAATTTTCTCATTGGGCAACTTATCTAGCTAGGCATGCTATAGGGTTGTCCAAGTAATTATTATGGCTGCTAGGATTTCGTGCAGGTGGTGTTGAGTCGGGTTTTCGCGCGGCGGAAAAAGATGCGCGAGACAGTGTTTTATGCAACTTTGAAATGGAATACGATTTTACCAATTATCGACACAAGAATTATATATGTTCTTTTCTCGTTTTATCATTGGTGAATTTATTTAAGGATTGTATTTTATTATTATTTATTCTTAATGTTTGACGATAATATTTATTATTAAATTTAGGGACTCAAGGTCGCGGTAATTGTATTGTTACCAAAAAAATTTCCATTTTATCTCTTATTGATTTTAGCTTCTTAAAATACTTTATTATTATTATTTTTAAATTTTCTTTTTTATTTTATTGACGGATTTTACGGGTATTACATAAAATTAAGGAGGGTTGTACAGCTCTACTAATCACCATCGTCTACGAGGGAGATGATATGACTGTAGCAGTGTAGCTTAATAGTACTATCGTTGATCCTAGGCATGGCGATGAAGATGAACAAACTTAATTAAATAAAAATCAAGATTTAAGAGTATTTGCATGACTAATTAAGAGTGGATGAGATGAAATTAAGATTAGTGATGATAAAAAGCGGCGGATAACATAGTCTAATATAATAACTTTTGCGAATACAATCATTCATGTAATATCCAGGGTGTTCATCAAGTAGTAGACATGTTGTATTATAAATGCAAATAATGATTTATTTTTCAACGTATTTGATCTTCATTTATAGTAAACAAATAAATTACTCAGTGACGCATATTTTATATATTATATGCTTATTGTAAGTTAAGTGTTAAATGCAAATGGTAATATAGTATTAAATATTATTTTATTCTATTATATAAAATATGTACATATCATTAGATACAAACCCGTGTAACTTGCACGGGATTAAAACTAGTTCTCATAGTTGGAAATGAAATTGGGGCTCACCCACAATGTCATCCTAACTTCGTCCCTAGTCCCGCGCCCATCGATAAGAAAGTGTCTACTATACAATTCCAAGGAGAATCCTTTCCGAAACCAATTGATAATGAGTGGAGTCGCTCCGTCTCCTTAATTTCTAAAATGTGGGATAAACTCAGATGTAATTTTTTTTTACCAATGGGGCATTCATCAGTAAGTGGATTGTAACTATGATGTACTGCCACATATAATGTAGTTTTTGAGCTTTTTAATAAAAATTTTGAGTATAGTATTGAAAATTATGAGTTATACTATAAAGTTTTAGAGTTTATTAATTTGAACATTAAGCTTAAAAAAATTACAATAAAACTCAAAAAACATCATATATAAGAAGTAAAATGTAATTTATAAACTTTAAAAAACTCGAAAAAAATGCATAAAAACGCAAAATCATACTACTCTGAGGTAGTACCTCCGATGTATAATCCTTTTTTCCGGCATTCACCTTTCATTTCTTGTAACAACCAAAGTAATTTTATATCTTCGTTATTGTAGTAGTAGTATCTATTCTGGACTAAAATAAAGATGTAAAGTTAGTTCATTCATTTTAAGTACTATCTAAAAAAAGACGTATTGAAAACTAAATCAACAAACAATGGCAATGTTGGTTTTTGTATCCTATGGAAGAAGTCCTACAACCTTTCATTTTTGCCCCTTCCACAATTAAAGCTTTGCCCTTAAATTCTCACCTCATATATATATAATGTTCCATACAAAATTGTAACTTTAGACAAATTGTAAACATGAAAAAATGTCTCCATTAAATTAGTTTAGATTTTATAAATTAGACATTTTTTTCAAACTAATCATCAAAATTTTGAGAAAAATAAAATAATTGAATCCTTAGAAAAGCAAAAAAAAACTCTAATATTCTTTGTCAATGTTGGAAGGTGAATGATGATTTATTAATCGATGATATTATTTCCCTTATTTTATAATCCGAAAAAAGTATAGAAAGGGGTGGCAACAATGTCGTTCACCGGAACTCTTGATAAATGCAAAGCTTGTGATAAGACCGTGTACTTTGTTGATCTTCTTTCAGCTGATGGGATAACTTATCATAAGTCTTGCTTCAGATGTAGCCATTGCAATGGAACTCTTGTGGTATGCTTCCTAATACCTACATATTTTATTTTATCATTTTTTGTTTCATTACATTTTTAAAAAAATAGTAATATTGTGTATGTGTTAATCATTCTTCTAAAGAGAAAATTTGTTAAATTTGTATGGTAGATGAGCAACTATTCTTCAATGGATGGAGTTCTATACTGCAAACCTCATTTTGAACAACTTTTCAAAGAGTCCGGAGATTTTCGAAAGAACTTTCACTCAGGTAAATGACACAAATTATTTATTACAAAATAATTATGTTTAGTAAATTCATTTCATTCTCATTATTATATCAATTGGTCTTGTTTCAGACGGATTATTTTAGTCTGAAGCAATAAGACGGGATTTTGTAACGACTTTATAGTTAGATGTAACTAATATTGGAAACACGTTAATATAAGTTGTGGTTACATTTTATCAAAAAGTGGCAACATAATCACGTCTTATTTTTCAGACATAAATGGTCCGTCTGAAATAAGAATTTGCGTTATTATATAATATTAACAATTTTCATTTTGTGTTGATGAACAAATACAGACAAGCAAAGCGAATATGTAAGTTTTCGACTCTTATAAAACCATATTTTCTCACAATCACTCTTAATATTATAACCCATAATCTTTTACCAGTTTTCTACAAGATTCTAAGGCGTTTTTATGTTTCTATAATCAGAGTAAGGCACCAAACAAACTATCTTCCTTATTTTGTGGAACTCAAGAGAAGTGTCCCTCTTGTCACAAGACTGTGTATCCATTGGAAAAGGTTTGTCATTTCTCACATTGTTACATTCCACGAGTATGATTATACCTATAGTTATACGTAAATTCTTATTTCAGACGGACCATTTTCGTCTGAAAAATAAGAAGGAATTATGTTGCCACTTTTTGATAAAATGTAACCACAGCTTATATCAACTTGTTTTCAATAGTGGTTACATCTAAATGTACAGTGGTTACAAACTTCCGTCTTATTACTTCAGACCAAAATGGTCCGTCTGAAGCAAGACCAACTGATAGTTATATAAGAGCACTGTACAACAAACTTATAACTATCTGAGTTTATGTGTATTTATACTAAAACTCGTAATTCTGTAAAACAAAACTCGAAAACTTTAATATAAAATTCAGAAATCAAACCACTAGTTGTATGAACTGTTTATATTGTAACAAATTCGATTCAATATCATAACCATTTTCTTTTGGCACTTTTTAGATAACTATGGAAGGAGAGTCATACCACAAGTCATGCTTTAAGTGTGCAGTAGGGGGATGTTCTCTTACACATTCATCATATGCTGCCCTTAATGGTGTACTCTATTGTAAGCACCATTTTCAGCAACTTTTCATGGAGAAGGGAAATTATAGTCATGTTCTTAATGCTGCAAAAAAGAACTCATCAACCACCCCAGCCGAGGACGAGACGAACCCGGAACCGACTGAAGAGGTTAGCCAATCTACTGAAAATGGCGAAGAGGAAGCATAATAAGTTTCACAGTCTTCTTTATTAACTCATCTCTTGAAGAAAATTCCATTTACATTTTTCATTCTTTAATGTCAAATTTTATTAATTTTATACGTGTTGTTGTATGTATTTCATTTAGTGCTTAATATTTATTAGAGTTTTGTATGTGTTACAAGATACACGAAATCTTGTTTTTAATTTTTTTTAGCATGTTTTAATTGACTGCTAGAATGATTTAAAATTTTACCCTCACCATCTTTAATGCCCTAGGCATATTATTGGTGAGTGGGTGATTATGAAAATATATAAATATATATATATATGGCTTGAGTTTGTAATTTGTAATTACCGATTCTTAATATGGGGTATTTTTTTTCTTTTAAAAGATTTGTTAAAGCAGTATATCAGTAGTTTCCCTGTTAACTAAAGACGCTAACGAAAATGACTCGACCTGAAATGACATGATCACCCGAAATTCGAAATGACCCGACCTAATCCGAAATATATGTCAGACCTGAAATAACTCAACCCAAACTGCTCGTCCCATACCTGACCCGATTGACCCATTTTGCAAGGTCAACAGTCATTATACATGCATGCATGATGGGTTTTGGTTGTAAAATCAAGGATAGATTTGTGGATTGATGTCGTTGTAAGTATTGGTGGTGCTCATGGTATTGCCTTTTTGTAATTAATTAGGGTGTATTGACCGAAGCTATATTGATGCGAAATTTTTTCGTAGGAGGTAGGAGGTAGTCCTACCCGTTTTGTGATCTTTTGCTATGTAAAGAAAGGAAGGTATAAGTCTCAAACTCAAGTACAAAGCATGGTCCAACAATCCATAGTGTACATTAAGAAAGGAGAGAAAATGATGTTGGATGACAAAAGTAAACTAACTAGGAGTCTAGCTAATGTAGGACAAGTCCCTTCATCATTGTAATTACTAGATTAGACTAGAATGTTTGTCTGTTGGTTATTAACCAAATAGTAGTTGTATATACTCTTGCAATGTTCATTTGCAGAATTCAAGTAATAAGAAAATCTTATTCAATGCAATAACATTCAAAGTTATTACTTCTATACCAACTCATGCAGTCTTCTATTTCCTACAATAGCATTAAACTCATTATGGTATCAGTGCCTCAGATGACATCATCAAGAAACATGTTTTTGTTTATAGAGATGTCAAGTTTTTTGAGAATGTTTTTTTCTTGCAAAATCAAGAAGTTTACTCAGTATGCTCACACCTTACAGCTTGAACTGACATATTCAGGAGGAAATGAGGTCTATATGGGTGAAGAAGCATAATTAACGAATGTTCCTCTCTCACTTGAGAATCCTCACATCGTTCAACCTGACAATGAATTGTCTGACAATGTATTGTCTGACTCCGGCTTTGTTCTAGAGACAGAGACAGATGCTGAAGGCACCATACCTCAAAGAGACAGAAGGGCTTCAGCATGGGCTAAGGACTTCATCATTGACAATCCTGTCATGGCACCTACTCACATTGCCAATGTACTGTAGCACAACTGCATCTTACTAAAACCAGTACCACACTCTTTGCTGGTCATGCTGCAGCAGCTTTAGCTGATCATGTTCTTTTTAGTGAAGCCATAAAGGATCAGAAATGGGTCAAAGACATGAACTTGGAACTGGAAGCCTTACATGAGAACCAAACTTTGTCCTTGACTGACTTACCAAAGGGAAGACAAGCTATAGGTTGCAAATGGATATATAAAACAAAATATCATCCATATGGCTCAATTGAAAGACACAAAGCTCGTTTGGTTATTCAAGGTTTCAGGCAAAGATATGGACTTGATTAATTATTACGAAACATTTGCACCAGTAGCAAAGATGTCTACTGTCAGGGCTCTCCTTACAGTTATTTCCATCAAGAACTGGATTACCTGTCAGATGGATATCACTAATGCTTTTCTTCATGGAAATCTTGAGGAAGATGTCTACATGAAACTTCCTACAGGTTATTGCAAAGGTCGCATCGTCACTGCTTCAGGACAGGGGGAGTATGACTCTAAGCAGTCTAACAAAGTGTGTAAGCTGATGAAATCACTGCATGGCCTTAAGCAGGCCCCAAGACATGGTTCTCTAAGCTATCTCAGGTTCTCCTAGAATGCAATTTTAAGCAATCTCATGCTGATCATTCTTTATTTATCAAACAACATCAAGGAAAAATAGTTGTTGTTCTTATCTATGTGGATGACAGGGTCATAGCTGGAGATGACTTGTCTGAAATTGATGCTCTAAAGGCTCAACTCTGCTTTCCTTATAAAAGACTTGGGAGAACTGAAATACTACTTATGACTTAAAGTAGAAAGGAGCACAGCTGACATCTTTCTATCTCAAAGAAAATACACCTTGGACTTATTGAAAATGTTTGGCATGAATAAATCACAGGCTCTCGTCTTCCTGTGAATCATATTCTTAAGTTGGAGCCTGGCAAAGGTATTCCTCTTCCTCATCCTGATCTCCATAGAAAGTTGGTGGGTAAGCTTATCTATCTCACAATTTTCAGACGAGATATAGCCTTCTCTCTCCAATTGTTAAGTCAGTTTCTTCAAAACCCCACCTCTGATCATTTGCAAGCAGCGTGGAGAGTTGTCAAGTATCTCAAGTCTTCTCTAGGCCAAGGAATTCTCTTTGCTAGTTCCTCAACAACCCATCTCACAGCTTACTGTGATTCAGATTGGGCCTCATGTGCATTCAGCAGGATGTCCACAACTGGTTACTGTATTTTAATTACTTGGCAACTCCCCCATATCTTTGAAATCTAAGAAACAATATGTGGTATCTAGGTCTTCAGCAGAGGTTGAATACAGAGCAATGTCCATGACCATATGTGAAATTACTTGGTTGTTCCAACTCCTTCAAGATCTAGGCCTTCATCACCTAGGGCCAGCTCACCTTAAATGTGACAGTCATGCTGCCTTCGCCATCGCAGCTAATCCAGTGTATCATGAACGCACTAAGCATATCGAGGTTGAGTGTCACTTTATTCGGGAGAAAATTTAACCGGGCCTTCTCACCACCTCATATGTTAATACCAAAGAACAAGTTGCAGACATCCTCACCAAATCATGTCCAATATCTCAACACCACTACCTATTGTCCAAGATGGGAGTTTCATCTGGTCTTCACTCTCACCTTGAGAGGGAATGTAAAGAAAGGAAGGTACAAGTCTCAAACTCAAGTACAAAGCACGGCCCAACAGTCCATAGTGTACATCAAGAAAGGAGAGAAAAGGATGTTGGATGACAAAAGTAAACTGACTAGGACTCTAGCTAATGTAGGACAAGTCCAAACTGACTAGGAGTCTAGCTAATGTATGTAGGACAAGTCTCTTCATCATTGTAATTACTAGATTAGACTAAAATGTTTGTCTGTTGGTTATTAACTAAATAGTAGTTGTATATACTCCTACAATGTTCATTTGCAGAATTCAAGTAATAAGAAAATCTTATTCAATGTAATAACATTCAAAGCTAGTACTTCTATACCAACTCATGCAGTCTTCTACTTCCTACAATGACATTAAACTCATTATGCTAAGTATTATATACCTTTATTATTATTTTTTCTTGGTTTTGTTATGAAATGAATGGAGCTATAAAGTGGAGTTGTAAGTGTGTGTAATTACGGTAATGTAGTCGGTGTTTGAGTTGTGACGTTTTCGAAAGTGAGTGAACTTTGGGGACGAAGTTCATGTTAAGGAAGGGAAAGATTGTTATGCCCGTCTTTTCTTAGGGTGCTGGATCCAGTGATAGTAGGAAAGTCGATCGAGTGACTTTTAGTCGGATTTGAGGATTGATTATACCGAGAAATCGATCGAGTAGTAGTCACTCGATCGAGTTAGTTGTGGACACACGATCGATTCGTTCGCGTAATACAACTATTTTTAGTTTTATTTCTTTTTGACTTGTGGGTTAGTAATTCTTTTGGGTTACTTATTTCCTATTATCCTTCTATTTATCCTAAATCTATACTCCCTCCGATCCAAACCAATGGTAACACTTACCATAAATGGACGATCCACACCAATGGTAACATACCTTATTTGACCAACAACATTACTATGTTATCCTTATTTCCATTTGATATTTACACAAAATGTCATTACATGACCCACCTATCAATCCCACAATTAAACCCACAATTACATGACCCACCTACTTCTTCCCTTTTTACCCCTCCTTTTCCTACCTTTTCTTAAATAATCCATTTTTCACCATGTTACCATTGGTGTGGATCGGAGGGAGTATAAGCTTTGAAAATTTTTAAACATAGGACCTTTGCTTAAGGGGTTTGCTATATCCCGCCCCCCATTTTACTCATCTCGCCCCCTATAATTACTTTATTGCCCTTTGTTATTTGACGCACCAACTTTTGTTCTTTCCCCTTTGTTATTTTAAAATTCGATTTTTAAAACCGCTTCAAAAATAAAACCGCTTAACGTTAATTTCAAAACAATTGAAATATTAAACAACATTAACGTGTTAACGAATAAAATTATCGTTTTAACGTTAATTTTTGTATATTATTTAACGATAATTAATATAAAAAACGCTAACTAATAACAATCATTTGACTTTTTTTCAAAAAAATACCGATTAAATACGGAAAAACTTCAAAAGGCCATAACTTTGCGCTCGGGCGTCCATTTTCGATGATTTTTTTTTTCAAATCGCTTATCTCAACGAGACGAACGCAATGGTAAAAAAAATAATATTGTTTTCAGTGGCCCATTCGTGTGAAACACACGAATTGGCCTGGGTCGATTCATGTGGTTTACACGAATGGGCCTAGGCCAGCTCGTGTAAATCACACGATTGGGCCAAGGCTGACTCGTGTGATTTGCACGAACTGGCCTAGGCGGCCCATTCGTGTAAATCACATGAATCAGCCCAGGCCAATTCGTGTGTTTCACACGAATGGGCCACTGAAAACAATTTTTTTTACCATTGCATTCGCCTCGTCGAGATAAGCAATTTGAAAAAAAAAATCATTGAAAACGGACACCCGAGCGTAAAGTTATGGCCATTTGAAGTTTTACAGTTTTTAATCGGCATTTTTTTGTAAAAATTTAAATGATTGCTATCGGAAAATGGAAATTCGTAAATCGAAATGTACCGTCGCATTTCCGGTGTTTCGAAAATCTTCATCTTCATTTTCCGTGTTATCCCGTTCCTCCTCGTCATTTTCGTGACCCGTATTGTCGTTCCCATCATCATAACCGCTTTCCTCGCCGGCGCCGTAACGATAATTATTGTATTCATCGTTATAACGATAATGTTGTTGCGCGTTCCAATCGTTTGCAAATCGAGGTTCGTTATCTAATTATTGTACGAATTATAAAGATAATCGAAAAATTCATTACCGTCACTCATTTTCGAATTAACGGAAAAAATGAATTTAGAGATGTTTTAGTGAGAAGGGCAAAATTGTAAAGTGAAATGAAATTAGGGGGCGGGATGAGTAATATAGGGGCGGGATATAGAAATTTTGTTGATTAAATCACCAATATAGTAATGCTACACCCTGGACATAAGATTTTGTCTGCTGATTGTGTACTAAGTCAGAAGCTTAAGAATCTATCATATCTATGTGAAGGACTATGCGTCTATGTCATTTAATGTGAGTGGTACCATCAAATGCATATCATACTTTTTTGTTTGATTACTTGTTTTCACAAATTCTTATTTCAGACGGAGGTATCCGTCTTAAGCTTAAGACGGATACCATATTCTCTCACAAAATACCCATTAAGGGTGAGTGGAGAGCACATGGGGGGAGCCCACCTTGTCCCCTCTACCCATTTCCTCTCACAAAATACCCGTTGTAAGATCCGACCCGTCTTAAGCAAGACCTATTGACTTGTTTTAGCTCTATGCGTTTGTCATTGTGCTTGAACTTGTCCTATACTCCTATGTTTCTTCTACTTAATACAAACTCTTTAATGCACTATAATGAAAGGCATTACTTGTTAATGATCGTATATTAAAGTCTTGCAACTAAGTGATTTTGTACCGTTGGAATGAGTCCCCGGGGCATTAGCCCTATGTCGGTCTCTTCCGGCTTGTACAAGGTACTCTTGTACGCAATATAAGCGGAACAATTTTAACCAATAGATTATTGTATCGAGTTCAGTAGCTTGAAGTCTTAATAGAAAATAGAACAGTTAGGTCCCAGAAATAGTTAAAATAAACTAAATTAACGATGGTAGGAGGAATAAGACGGAGGATTTGCCACGAAGAATTGAACCCGCTTCAAAACCACTTTTGACTTCTAAAAAACGTCGACACATACGAGGCGCAGAATGATTCTCATTTGATAGGTAGTACGGAGCATCAGACTACTAGTACCTTGTAAGTGTTATCATAAGACCATCCCCAAGCAAGGTCAATTGGGTGGTCATGACCTTGCTTGGGCACTCTAAACAATAATTAGTTGGACAATTAGCATGACCTTGTTAGGCAATTAGCACGACCTTGTAACAAAAGAGGTCAATTTGTGACCTCTTTTGATTTTCTTGACCCAGTTGGTGACCTACTAGGTGTCACTCTTTCATTGGTAGTACAAGACTAAAAGGACAAACCAAAATAAAAACAACAGCTTCTCTGCAAAAGTATTGTAGCTTTTCTCTCACATGCCTGCCATTTTTGCTAAATAAGAGAAATAAGAAGAACTAGTAGTTAAGGAAATTGAATGAGAATTATACACTAAATCATAACAAGAGAAAATATAAGCATATAAAAAAGGGCTATACTTTTTAATTGTCTATTAAACTAACTCAATTTTGATATATTTTGACTCACTTTTTTCCCTTATATTTTCACATACTCCGTTACACCGGTGACGATGATGGTGATGAAATGGCGATCGTGACGATGTAGAGAGGAGATGATAGCGGTGTTTGTCTTTAATTTAGTGGATGAGATGAAAAGGAATGATAATATATGATGTGCTAAAGGGGATGATGGTGTAGTTAGGAGATGCTTGATGATACTTAGTGACCAGTTGATTTTTTTGGGAAGGAGTTGGGGGATCTGATGACCCAGATCTTAAATTTGGGTATGTACATTCATTTTTCGGTTTTTGGTTTTTGGTTTTTGGTTTGGGAGAGATGAAATGGTGGGGAATTGAGAAATTGGAGTGAGATAGAAATTTGGGTTGGTGTGTAGGGAGAGGGGTAAGCCACGTAAAATGTTGGGGTTTGTTGTTAATTTTTTTTATTTTTATTTTGGGTTAAATTGGGAGTCATTTTATTATTGTGTTTTTCTATATGGTAACCCTGTGTTTTTTCAAATTCTACGTGGTAACCCTACTTATCAAAGATCACACATGGTAACCCTCAACTTTATTAATACTTATTGGCGTGACCCTCAACTATTTTTTCCGTTAACTTGGCCGTTAAGTATGTGACGTGGCCAATTGAATTATGATATTTTCTACAAGGTAACCCTCAAATTTATAAAATTTTACAAGGTAACCTTTTTTTTTTGTTACGAAAGAAACACTTTTAGAAATAATTTCTTAGTTCCTCAATTTACCATTCTTAGCACGTTTTCTACTCAATTACTTCAAAAAAATGTCAACTCTCGATATCATCATCTCTTTAAGGTATCATTATCGCAATTCTTCAAAAATCGGATTCGATGATTAACAAATAAATTCCTTATTAAGCTTTAAATCATATGTTTACAAATGAGTCCCCATTCCTCAATTGTACACAACTTTATTACGCCAATTTGTAGAATAACTGAATTGGGTCAATGTTAGTTGTTTGCAACATTTCAGTTTTGGGGTATTAATGAGGTTTCAGAAATAAAAGTTTTTTTATTAAATGAAACCAATGTACCAAATTTGGGATTGATTATTTCAATGCTCGGTATAGAAAACTTTTACTTTGACATTTAGAAAATTTTATTAGGAGTTTTTTTATATAGAGCAAAGTTCGTATTAGATTTTCTTTTAAAACTCGGTTAATTGAAAGATAATAAAGACATTTTTGATAATTTTGGGTGTAATTGAGTAAAAATGTAAAAAAAAAATTAATTAAAGAATTATATTTTTGAGCATGTGTGATTTCTAGAAAAAGGTAGGGTTAGTTTGTAAAATTTAAAAAATTAGAGGGTTACGTTGTAGAATATATCATAAATCAATTTGCCACGTCACATACTTAACGGACAAATTGACGGAAAAAATAGTTAAGGGTCACGCCAATACGTATTAATAGAGTTGAAAATTACCATGTGTGATCTTTAAAAAGTAGGGTTACCACGTAGAATTTGAAAAAACACAGGGTTACCATATAGAAAAACCCTTTATTATTTGTTAAAATTATAATTAATTTGCAATTTGTTAGTAAAAAATAATTGGAAAAGTAAGAGAGGGAAAAGTGGGGTAGAGAATGTGGGTTATGATTAGAAATGTTGTAAAGTGAAAAATGATTGGGTTCGTGACCTAGGTCGTGACCTTCTGCTTGGGAGGGTGAAAGTAGGTCAAGCTAATTAAAATGTGATTAAGAGTAAAACCGGGTCGCGACCTAGTTAACGTTACCTCTGCTTGGGGATGGTCTAAGAAGGGAAAGCATATAAGCATTGAATGCAACATCACACATTCACACCTCTGTATTTCCTGCATAAGACCATCCCCAAGCAAGGTCATGAGGGAGGTCATGACCTTCTTGGGGCAACTTAATCACCTATTAAGAAGCAAATTAGCATGACTCAGGTCACCAATTGACCTCAAAGAGGTCACCAATTGACCTCAAAGAGGTCACCAACTGATCTCTTTTGAGGAAGATGACCCAGTTGATGACCCCGTACGTGTCATCCTCTGGTTTGCTGCACACGAATTAAAAGGACAAGCAATACAAATATGTCAGATTGTTGCTCTTCTATCTCTGCAAAAATAAAAAAGTTCAAGAGCTACTTAATACCAAATCAAATGAAAAATATATACTAAATCAGATTAGAAAACAATATGAGCACATAAAAAAGGGATATATTTTTTAATTGCCCATAAAATGAACTCAATTTTGATATGTTTTGATCCATTTTTTAATTTTCCATAACAAACTAACTGTATAAACATCATTATTGTGCTAATGGAAACCAAGTTAAACTAATTACCTCTAATAACTAATTGAAGGAGACGATGATGGCGGTGACGACCTGGGTAAGAGACGGAAGAGAATGATGGTGAAGGTGAAAACGGTGAATTTGATGATGTGAATGATGGTGGAGAAAGGTTGAAGATGGTGATCTGGGTAGTAGATAATATAGGAGCTGATTGAGGAAGGGAAATTAGAAGGGTTTGGGGGTGTGAATTTGGGGAAAGGGAAAATATATACGGTAAATGGGCTTTGTGATGTTGTAAAATGTGAATTGAACATTCATCATTTGTTTTCGGTAGGAGTAAACAGTTAGGTCTCTCTTGTGACGGTCACAAACTTGTGACGGACTAAATGTTACCATTTTATGATGAAAAGTAATCATCTATAAAATGTTACCAGCCGTATAATGGTTACATTTTCCATAAAAATGTTCACATTTGCTCTGTCACAAGCTTGTGACGAAAAGTGCCCGTCACAAATGAGAATTTGTGAAGAGTAAAAGGTAATATATTACTCGGTTTAATCAAATATAGTTCTGATGGTCCGACTTTAACTAGTGATGATCCATACGAATAGCATTGTAGAAGATTGGTTCAATATCAGTTCGTAGAAATTTATAGCGAGATTTGTGATTGTGTCATTCATATTTAACAAAACTTTCGTAGTTAGGTATAGTACGAAATATATTTTATTATTGCGCTTTAGTTCATAACTTTTAGTTTCTTGTTTTTTTTAAAAAAAAAAATATTTTATCAGGTATTTTTTATTTTTCCGTGTTATTTTTTTGTTTTACACAATTGAGTACTTATTATTTTATTAAAAGATTTAAAATATAAAAAAATTAACTTACTTTTAGTTTGTTAGTAATTAAATAATTGAAAAAGTAAGAGAGAGGTTTGGATGTGGTAGAGTGTGGTAGAATGTGAGAAATGATTGAAAATGTTGGAAAGTGAATAATGATTGGGTTGATGACCTAGGTCATGACCTTCTGCTTGGGAGGGTGTAAATGGTCAAGATAAACAAAGTGAGATTAAGAGTAAAAATGGGTGGTGACCTAATTAACGTGACCCTTGCTTAGGGATGGTCTAAACAAAGAACTCTCCACTTTACCAATTTACCATGATTCAGCTTCAAACTCACTGCTAAACCTGCCATTGCAAATGTTTTTTCTCTTTTCCTTATTTTCTTCATCGAGTCTTGTTTGCGACGGACCGACCCGTCGCAAGCTTGCGACGAGTCAATTCCCTCTCACAAAGTTGCAAGTGAGGTGCAACTGTGCAAGTGGGGGGCTCCATTTCCCACCCACTTGCACCCCCACTTGCACTTTGTGAGAGGGAATTGACCCGTCGCAAGCTTGCGACGGGACGGTCCGTCACAAATGAGAATTTGTGTATTTTTTTTACTACAATTACTTCCACATTTTCCAAAGCACAAATTCTCATTTGTGACGGACACTATCCGTCGCAAGCTTAAGACGGATATCATATTCTCTCACAAAATACCCATCAAGGGTGAGTGGAGAAGCACATGGGGGTGCCCACCTTGTCCCCTCTACCCATTTCCTCTCACAAAATACCCGTCGCAAGATCCGATCCGTCGCAAGCAAGACCTACTGTTTCCAAAGATATACATAACTCACCTTCACTTTTCCCAATCATTCATTGTTTTGTACTCTATTTACATTTAATTCGTCTGAAGCATTTATGTCTCCTTATCATGTTTTTTTTTGCTTTGGCTAGGCTGCTAGGGTCAGTAGAGGTGGCAATTCGGTTAGATGGGTCAGGTCGTATCGGGTACAGTTCATATAGGACCAGTATATCGGCTCGAGATGAATTTGGGTCATTTTGGATTAATTGTTGTATGGGGTTAGGTTCGGGTCTAGTTACTTTGTCACATCACTTCACATTTTTACCAATAAGTTAGTTTTCGACCATTATTTTGGTTTAGTTACTTTGTTATTAAGTTAAACGTATCAAGGTCAAAACTAATTCGCTTTTGTTTTGATCAATATCAAGCTTAATAATTGTTGAGTCATCAATCATATCGAATGGGCTGGTTTCAGATTTTTGATCATATGGGTCAGTTCATAGACTATACAACCAGTTGTAATACTACTGGCGTTGTAGTTTATAAGCTCTATAATAAAGTTTTCAAGCTTTATTGTAAAGATTATGAGCTATAGTGTAGAGTTGATAGGCTATCACACACCTATGCAAAGATAAATACCCTAGACACAAATGAATGTAGTAATAGGGGTCGAACACAAGGAGACAGGAGTTGCTAGCAAGTTGTTATGGGGTGAATTATATCAAAGTCGGTTATCGATTGGTTTGGTTGAGTTTATGAAACAACAATAATAATAAAGGAAGAGTCTAGGGAGTTCGGGTCACACATGCAAATTATGTAAATGCTCAAGTCAAAGTAGGAAATTGATAATAACGATAATTGTTTAGGCTAAAGACACCCACCTCTCGATATTAGTGTAAACCATAGATTGGGTCCTAACGAACTCTCGCTTTGGCTAGGTCGATCTACTAACACATGCTAAGTCTAATTCAATTCCGTGCCTCTCGACTTATAGAAAGAATTAACGAATTTAATCAAGAATTGTGATCAATAATCAAAGACTAACAATACAATACAAGCATGTGATTGAACAACTATTTGAAATCATAACATCTCATTTCAACAATTGCATATATTATTTATGCATGCCTTCCCTATTCCCTAGACAAAGTAACTACTCTTGCATAATGATAAGTAATCTAATAACAAATGATAAAGTAAACATGATAACTAACTAGTAATGGAAATGACAAAGGAAATAACAAACCAGAAAAGAAATAGAATTACCTCAACAAAGGAAATAAAAACTTGGAATTGAAGAACACAATGGAACCAAATAACTTGTAAATGAACTTGTATTATAAATTGAAATACTTAAAGGAATTATTTGTAACAACTAATGGAAACTAAACTATTCTAAACCTAATCTAATGACTAATGATATTATGTAAAAGACTGTTTTTAGAGTGTAGAATGATGTACAAGATGATAAAAAAGATGCATTTAAGTGTCGAGATCTCTCTCCTTTATATAGGGAGATGGACTTGAAACGTATGCATTCACAGAGCCCAAACCTCGATCGGGGAATGGAAACCCCGATCGGGGTTTTAGTAATGCGGCTACAATTGCTTAATTACTCCATTAAATACTTGAGGAATCCTATATTATGCCTTTAAGCTCCTTAATTCTCCGGTTAATTGCATACTCTTGGCATCCCATGAGCATCCAAAGGAGCATCCTATGTTGAGTTGTGGACTCTTTGCATTGGGCTTCATTTTTGGTTTCTCATTTGCATTTCAATATATACATTTCACAAATCTTCATGCTTGGCTTGTCATTCTCCATTCTAACCTTCCATGGTCCATTTTGCTTCCATTAGCTTGTTGAACTTTGGCGCTTGCTATTGTGCTAGGAAAAAGCCTTTAAATGCTTAAATTCCTACAAAATGTAACAAACACAAGCAATACACCTAAAACACGTAATTAGCTCACAAATATACTAAACAAAGTATAATAATCAAATAAACCGAGCTAAACTAGGGAGTTAAACTATATATAAAATGGACTCATCAAGAGTTTGTGAGCGAATTAGAAAAATTAACTTTAAACAAGCTCATAAAAAATTCACATAAGCTCGATTAAATACACATTGATTGTACAATGCTATTATACAACTGGATTTATAATACTATTTGTGGTGCTGGGTCGGGTCAGCTCGGTTTTGGGTTGCTAAATTTTTGGGTTCTATTGGGACGATTTTCAGGCGAATCGGATGGGTCAAGTTTGTCAGCTCTAGATTTATACGATCTAGATGGTCTCTTATTAAGTTATTGAGAAAAAAACATTATACATAGACCGGAAAAATTTACTCGACCTGACCCGAACTTGACCTGAACCCTAAATGACCAGACCCGAATATTTATTGTTGGAAAGTGGTCGTTAATCGTTATCCCTATATAACTTGATAATAATCGAACCCGTGAAATGAACCAACCCGACTTGACCCAATCCAAGACAAATCTTTTACCAATTTTTATATGGGAGTTTAATTCCCAGGATTTGAATATTCCTATGGAGTTTAATAACAACGGTCAACCAAAATAGGCCTTATTATCATGAAATCTTTTACGAAAAATATTTTGTCAAAAGAAAAAAAAAAGTCGGAAAATACGGTCAAAGGTAAGTCTTGAAGACCGTAATAAAGCAAATGAGAAGAAAATAAGTGTATGAAAGGACTATAAAAGATCCTCTCACATAGTAAAAAGGTCATAGTCTTACGGTTCAGATTCTCTCCATTTCCTTTAAACGATTCAAATTTAATCTTAAGATGATCTAGTGGTCGAAAGAAATGGGGAGGATCTAACTAAAAAAAGCGGGATTTTCCTAGAAATTAAAGCTCCAAGATTAATTTTTCTTTGGGTAGTGTTTCAAGTACGTTATGTTTTTCTTTTGTAGTCACTTCATTAAACTCTTTCAAGATTCTTTTTACCCTCAAGGAAAACTGTAAGAAAATTATAGTGAGGAGAAATGGGAAGAACACCTTGTTTTGATAAACAAGGTTTGAAGAAAGGATTATGGGATTCTGAAGAAGATCAACTTCTTATAAATTATATTAATGAACATGGTCACGGTAATTGGCGTTCTCTTCCCAAAAATGCTGGTACTTTTTCTCTTTTTACACTTAATTTTCCCCTATTTTCCTCTTGTTTTACTTGTGTGTTTTCGGGGTGTAAACGAGTCCATCTGAGAGGTCGAGTTTGAAATGGGTTCGAAATTGCTTTGGAAATTTGAGCTCGGGTCGACTCGAAACTTGTCAAACCTGAAAAATTAAAACTTGGGTAGCATACTAACATGAAGCCCAAATTGAAATAGGTTCTGCGCAATAAAGTCATAGATTATGGAGTATGGTATAGGTATAGCCGTATAGGACCGTCACAAATACTTGTTTGAGACGGTTTTACTGACATATGTGATTTTGCCCTTAATTAAATACCGAGTATTTATTATAAATGATTTGTGAAATATTCTCAACAATCTTTGTGCCCACGAGTGAAATATTCTCAAAAACCGTAGTTTAATAAGAAAAATTTGGATTTGTGTTGTTCTCGTATATGAGACCGACTCATACAAGACTCTTTTTACGACATATATGTACCCCAGTTTTGTAAATTTTAATTTAATATGTTTTGGATGCCTTTGTTGTATAAAAACGCGAAAGTGGTAATTGAACACTTGACTTTATGATAAGAATTGGATTATAAAACGATTTAACTTTTTAGAATTTAATATAAATATATCTTATAGTTGATAAATTGGATTATAAAACGATGTTAATGATAAAATTTGCTGAATTTTTATTAATTCGGATTGAATTCGGGCTTGTTGCTACAAATGAAACATATGTGTCCTAATTTCACAAAGTTATGGATTTAATTACCACTTTCGCTAAATCTTAGTAGTTACTTTCAGCTGGGATAAGGGTTGTTGACAATCTCTCTATATTTTACCACACAAATTCTCATTGAAAACGGGTCGGATCCCCTTTCACAAAGAGGCAAGGGGGAGGTCAAGCCTTGTGAGAGGGGATCCGACCCGTCTTTATTGAAGACGGATATGCACCGTCTTCAATGAGACCAACTGATTTGACCAAGTATTCCTCCTTGATTCATAAATATGTGAAACAACATATAGACCATGCAGTTAACAGATTTGTGTGTAAAATAGTGAAATGTCTTGTGTTTTGCTAATTTTAGGCCATAATTGGTTACTTTTGAATTTGTGTCTTTATTTATAGTATGTCTAATTGCCTATTACATATTCCCAAATACGATTGATCCAGTGTGTTGCAACAACGTTGAGTATACAAGACCAATCAAGCAACATTTTCCATAAGTGACACTTTTAGGCAGTATGCTAGAGGCTGTGTCTTGGGTGCTATACATTATTCACTGATATGTTAATTAGATTAGACTTGGTTGTAACTTGTAAGTGTATGAACTCATCCGAAGGCTTGTGTCGGGGTATGTTGAACTTTTTGTGATGCTGGCTGAAATAAACGGATATGTTACGTTGAAAGGAGTAATATGTCGTTCTATGGCACGTTCAATGTAACATACATGTCGTTCTTGTCACATTAATGTTTTGATGAGGATTTTAACATTTAATGAATATGGTAAATCATTTTGATGAACGCGTATGAGATTTTTGGAGTGGTGTTTCCTCTCCGTTTCACTCCGAAATTCTCCATCCAAACGAAGAGCTAACCATTTTTATGTTCTATATACTTTCTCTATTATGAATTTGTGACTACAATGTAGCTTAATGACATCTACTTCTTGCAGGCCTTCAAAGGTGTGAAAAGAGTTGTAGGCTTCGATGGACAAAACATCTCAGGCCTGGCATCAAACGCGGCCCCTTTACTTCTGAAGAAAAAAATCTTGTGATGCAGTTGAAGAAAGGGCCATGGAGTCCTAAAGAAGATGAGCTTCTTATAAATTATATTAACGAACATGGTCATGGTAATTGGCGTTCTCTTTCAAAAAATGCTGGTACTTATTCTCTTTTTACACATAATTTCCCCTGTTTTCCTCTTGTTTCACTTGTGCGTTTTAGGGGGTATAAACGAGTCCAGCTGCGAGTTCGAGTTTATTATGGGTTTGAGATTGCTTTGGAAATTTGAGCTCAGCTCGACTCGAAACTTGACAAGACTGAAAAATTAAAACTTGGGTTCCAACTACAAAAATATGAAGTCCAAATTGAAATAGGTTTTATGCAATACAGTCACATAGAGTCGTAGACTATGGAGTATGGCCGTATGGGTATAGCCATATAGGACCGTCACAAAAACTTGTTCGAGTCAATTAGCAATTCCAGGAAAACTATTTTCAGTTTTTGTAATACATTATTCACTGATATGGTAACTCAATTTGATGAACGTGTTTGAAAGTTCGAAATTGTGTACTCTCAAGTGTGCCGTATAATTTACTGATAGCAAGGGAAATGTTTTCGGTCCATTTCATTCTGAAAGTCTTCATCAAAACAAGGAGCTAACAATTTTGCGTAATAGACTTGCTCTACTTGAAACAACCTCATTGTGTTGAATTGGTGAATGGTGATACTTTGTTATGACTTAAAAACACAATTTATCTTACTGAAATCTACTTCTTGCAGGCCTTAGACGGTGTGGAAAGAGTTGTAGGCTTCGATGGACAAATTATCTGAGACCCGACATCAATCGCAGCCCTTTTACTCCCGAAGAAGAAAACCTTGTGATTCAGTTGCATTCAATTCTAGGCAACAGGTTTTGTATTCCTTATTGATTCTTTTAAGGAATGTTGACGAACCTCCCCTTCTAAATTTTGCTTCTTTTGACATTTCGTTACGAGTAATTCTGTCTTGGATCATGAACTTAAAATAAAGTGCCAAAACACTGAAGGAAAATGATTCTATGCAATGCTAATATGAAACCATAATCGAACTAGAAATCTCTAGGTCTACAATGTTGTTAAGTTGGTTTCATTTTTGCGCTTAGGTGGGCAGTGATTGCTATTCATCATCTAACATGAACTAATGCCTATTAGTGCGCTTTTTCTGAATACCGTGGTTCAGGTGGTCAGCGATTGCTATTCAACTACCCGGAAGAACAGACAACGATATTAAGAATTTATGGAACACCCACTTGAGGAAACGGCTTATTACCATGGGTCTCTATCCTCAAACCGATGAATCGACGTCCAGGGCACGTGGACCATTGCCTAAACCAGCAAGATCTCCTTCTACCCACCACATTGCTCAGTGGGAGAGTGCCAGGCTCGAAGCAGAGGCTCGGCTCTCAAGGGAGTCCCTGATATATAACCCACATTGTTCATCGTCCTCTTATTCTGACGTGTTCCTCACGCTTTGGAACTCTGAAGTAGGGGAATCATTTCGGAAGGTTATCAAAACGGAAAATACTGAGAAGAGTACATGCCAAAGTCCGGTTTCTCAAATAACATCTTCTACTAAATGTGCTTCTAGCTTTGGTCTAACTCAAAGAGATGAAGACATTGAGGTCAAAGAGGACTCGAAATCCCACATTGTGCTTCTAAATGCAACATCAACTTCCTCTTGTTCAGATGTGGTAAATGATTCTTCATTCTCCGAATTGCAGCTACTCTTGGACTTCCCCGAAAACAATGACATGAGCTTCTTGGAAAATGACATCTATGATTACTTCGTCTATCCTTCTGGTTTGAGCAATGATTAAACAACTGCTTTTCACTCCATGGCTTTTGGCTCGGCTTTTGTTTGGCGTCTTTGTCCATGAATTAACCTTTTAAGGTAACTATTATCCTTACTTTTGACCTGAGAATCGTCCAATACAGTCATGTATAAATATTTGGTCGATTCGCATGAATACACTCTGTGGTGATTTTGTAGACTCGGTGATCTAGATTGGAAGAACATCTGTATACTGGTAGAATCTTTAAGTTCTAAGGAACTCCTTAGTTGCCATTTGCAAAGCTGTGATGAAAACTGATAACATAAATGTTCCTATCAAAATTTTGCAGTAAACTTGAAAATCTTTGTTTCTGTACATGTCAGAACACTTCCTGGCATGTTTAATAAACATGTCAGAATACATGTTTATTAAATTTTGCAGTAAACTTCTTTCTGTACATGTCATTTTGGGTATCGGTTATTCCAGATCACAGGTTTTACGTCGGGTGATTAGGTTTTGAGTCGCATCATGTTTATTAAGAGCATCGTCATGTTTATGCTGACAATATTAGATGTAGAATTAGCCATTTTGGGTAAATGCAAGTTGTTTAGGATTAGATCACTTTCGGGTCGGGGATTCTTGGATTGGAACAATATTGGTCCCATAAAAGTCTCGGAACAAGCTATTGGGACTGGGTGAGTCGTTTCAATTCTACCGCCCTCTAAAGCCGGGAATATGTTTATCTATGTCTCAATGTTGCTCGAACTCGGTTAGAAGTATCCAACACGGTGTCGGATTCGGCTAGGTTATGAAAAAAATTCGAGTTTTTGGTCTAAAGGGAAATGTCATGTCCTACCAATGTCCGAGTCTCCAGTGTCCGACACAGTAGGCGAGCTAAAACTGAACAGGAACAGAAAAGGTGATCTCATTGACAAACTACAGAAATTGGATCAACCTGACAATTACAGACTTGCAGCTAATTCACTGACACCTGCTTAGATAACTGATCAACTTGATTAACCAACCTAAGTATAACTAATGTTACACTTACAAACTGCAGCTTCCTGTGAATCTATATCTTCCTGAGTGCACTAGAATGACATGCAACCACAAAACTTCTTAGGAGCATAACCCGTAGCGCGGTACTTCGCAGCCTTCTCTTCAATGATGAGCATGTTCTCACCCTTTTTGGCTTGAACCATTGCCCTTTTCTCTTCCGCTTCCTTGTGATATTGGGCTACCGAGTTCTTCAGCTTTTCCGCTTGTTCTGCCCTCTTCTTTTCCAGCTCTTCCTGCTCACGAAGGTCAATGGTGACACACTGACACCGATAATGTATATATATGTGCATTACACAAACTTGAGACTGGTTAATTTACGCACCTCGATTTTCTTCAGTTTAGCATCTACTGATGCTTTCTTACTGTTCTCCCATGCATCAAGAGCAGACAGCTTTTTCTGTGCTCTGTTTTACAAAAATAATCACGAGTTTTTCCATTATTCTTTGTCACAATTTACGAGTAACACAAATGTCAACTAGTTCATATGGTAATCGTTGAGAAAGACGAGTTTATTTACGACGAAAAAATTGACAACAAACTCACTTGTTAAGTGCTTTAGTTTTCTCACTTTCTTCCCATGCTTTGATAAAAGATAGTCTCTTTTCTGTCTCAACATGTTGTAGAGCAACATCTGTAGACATATAACAAAGCCTAACATTATATAAACTCTAGTAATACTTATTTCTTAAACCAACGTACATCTGGTAAGAAGTTGTTCTAATTTAAGCAGAGGTTTTTAGTGCAAGCCCTGGGAATGTAGGGGTGTTAACCCTCGTTTGGAGAGGTTTATCTCCCTATTGATCCTAACCGGCTCGAATTCAGAATAAACCGGATGGTGTACACACAAAAAAGAAATCATAAAAAAATCATTGTTTGTGTTACACTACTCACCCCTATCTCTATTCCTTTGAGCACATTCATCTTCCACCTCTGTTGAAAAACAACATCAAAGCTAAATCAATCAAGATAGATATGCATGCAAAGCATAATGTTATGCACACATACGATAAGTTTTGAATAAGACGGTCTTACAGTGCTGAGTTCTGTGATATTTTGAAGTGAATTTTCTAAGTAAGACTTTCAAAACTCACAATAAATCGTGCTTCACAATAAAAAGAAGCATCTACTATTTAAGGAACGATATTTTTTGGTGGAAAGAGTGTCATAACAACGATTTTGATACTGCCGAGATTTGAACGCAAATCATGACTTTACCAGCTAAATTAGTTGGTATCTGGTTAACGAAACATTTTAAGTTATATATAACAAACTACGAGTATAAAATGACGAAAAAAAAAAAAGTAATACTTTCAACAGCTGTGGCAAGAGCTGCAGGCTGAGGAGCAACTTGAGGAGAAGACGGTGTCGCAGGCGGCGGAGTCGACGTGGCAGCTGCCATAGGAGGTGGCACGTCAGAGGTGACGGTTGATGATCTTACAGAACTTGTTTTGCTACTTGAGCTTTTCTTTGTTTCCTTTTCTCCCATTTTCTTTGTTTAATTTAATACTAATAAGTTTTAATTGTTTGTAAATTATTTGTTGTGAAATCAACCTGAAAGTATAAGCATCAGATATTTTGGAAGACTTGGTTTAATTTTTATAGAGTAATTCGAAGTGGCTAGCATTAAATTATATCATTATGCAATGATTAACTAATTGTAATATAATAATAATAATTATTATTTTTTATTTTTATTACTATTAATAAATTATTCTAAGTTATGATTGAGTAAGTTTAAATTTTCTAAACATATTCATTGTCCTAAAATTTGACATGAAAAGATAAAAAAATAAAAATAAACATATAAAAACAAGCTAGAAAACAATAAATTAATAAGATTAGGCTTAAATTCATGTTATTATCCTGAAAATAAATGCTACCACTGGATTATATTAATGTTACTATTATTGTCATCTAAAGTTATCCGTTTTATTAAAATAGAATCATATGTGTATATAGCAAGAACAAATTTCGCTTATCACAAATTTATACGACCTCTTGTTTTTCCTACCTATTTTGCTCTTTCGTCGTAATGTTAACCAAATTCATTTATTATAGTGTCGATCTAAATCAATTATTTACCTTTGTTTCAAATTTTAATATTAAGAAATTGAGGTGGGAGTAAGGATTATATAGTTGGGCCAAACATTAAGTATATAAGCTTAATTAAAATTAATGTTTTGTAAAGAAAACAAAAGTAACTTATGGGAAGAATAATATGAAACTTTGAGTCAATTAAACCTAAGAAAGAAATGTAAGTTCTGCATAAGATAAGCCAAATATTACTATATAGGCTAATAGAGATAAAATATTGGCATTAATTTCTTAGAATATTTGTTATGTAATTTGGTATGTATTTGACCCGTTTTAAGTTTAAAACAGATAGTACAGTGTTTCGAAAACCTAGGAGTAGAGGAATGTTTCAAATATAAATGAAATGAAATGCAGGCTTATAGGTAAAGGAAGGAATAGACGTGTGCAAAGAGTTGAAAGCCACCTCATAGTTAGTGACTCTCCATAATCATTTTTACAACTCACCCTGAAGGCCTGAATCTCACCTAAGATTCCTCAATGCATATTTCATTTAAACAGCTAAGAAGAGCCTGGTACTGAAAGTCTTGCTTGTGACGGGGCGATCTGTCGCAAGCTTACGACGGGTCAAATCCCCTTTATAAAAAGCAAGTGGGGTGTTCTATTTGTCCTCCACTTGCCCCCTACTTGCTCTTTGTGAGAGAAATTTAACTCGTTTGCGACGGGTCATTCCGTCACAAATGAGAATTTGTGAAGAGGGTGGTATCTTCACGACTTCACTATCTTGTTCTAAGAAAGCGATAAGTATCATAAATAATATAATATATATCGGGTTTGGTAATTGAGTTCGATTTAATTAAGTAATAAAAGAACAAATTAATAAGGGAGAAATGAATTTATATAATTAAATGATACAATTAATAAATTTTTGTATTGAGAAAGTAAGTAAGAAGATTATTTTAATAGTATAAACTAAAAACAAAAAAACCCTTGTACTCAATACATAAGGATATACATTTTTGAGTAAATTGAACTTAGTTTTACAACAAATACGTATGTAACACCGTTTTAGTTTATGTTTGTGTTTTTTTGGGTCGAACTCAATAAGTGATCCCTATTCCCTAGTATGTACTCTCCTTAAAAAATGGAGTAAAATAGAAAATGTCAAAATTACCAAAAACTTAGCTGATTAAACTGGTTAAAGAAGATCCCTAAAAACAAAATGTATAAAATTTTATGCTATGTTTCTCCTAATCTTATGGTAAGAAATATAATTCTAGATTTATTTCATCCAAAAATGGTTAGTAGGTTGAAAACAAAACCTCATGGCATTGCAACTTTTGAGCTAAATGTCACCAAGAAGATCATTCAATCTTGTCATGAACAAGGGTCATTTACAAACACCTGACTTAGTCGGATCGCTTAAGCGGGGGAGATTAACACGATAATTTTGATTATGTTTGCGTATTTACACTTAATCGTACAACATTTTAGAACGACGGAATGGTCGATAAAGAAATGGGCAATTTCATTCTTGACTTCCTTCCTCCTTATTGCCATACTTCTACCATCTTATTGGATTGCCATTGTATGTCTTAAGATCTTTGCACAAGTTTTTTATTTCCAAGTTTTGTTGTTTTTCTCGACTATCAGTTTAATCTTTTGGTTGAGATGGGTATTAACTCGCTATATGTTCTAATGTCTTGTCAAACAAAGACGAACAATTCAGCGTTGCAAAAAATTCTCTCATTTTCGGACAAAGGATCAAAGGCAAGAATTAATGATGTGGTTCAACCGATCATATGTTCCAAAACAATGTCCTTTACATGTCCAATGTCTGACAACGACTCCTTAAAATTTAAGGCCGGCATCCCTAGCTCTGAATCATGTCCGGATTACTTCAGGTGGATCCATGAAGATTTGAAGCCCTGGAAAAGCAGAGGAGTCACTCGGGAAATGCTCGAAAAGGCGAAAGATATAGCACATTTTCGACTAGTCATCGTAAATGGTAAGGCCTATGTAGAAAAATATAAGCAGCCTTACCAAACAAGAGATGTGCTTACACTGTGGGGGATATTGCAGCTTATGAAGATGTACCCGGGAAAGTTACCGGATTTGGATTTAATGTTCCAATGTGGTGATAAAACTGTGATTGAGAAAAAAGATTACCAAGTAAATAACGCGAGTAGCATTACTCCGATTCCACCACCTGTTTTTCATTATTGCGGGGATGATTCATCGTTTGATATTGTCTTTCCTGACTGGACCTTCTGGGGTTGGTAAATTCTTTTCCTGAATTTCGATACAAGTTATATAACCATAGATAACGCTTGTGTTTAAAACGGAATGAATTTGTTTTACAGGACTGAGACATATATAAGGCCTTGGGGTTCTGTAACAGAAGAGCTTAAGGATGCAAATAACAAGATCAAATGGGTAGAGAGGGAGCCATACGCGTTTTGGAAAGGGAACCTATTTAATGGTCACAGAGACGACCTAGCGAAATGCAATTCGACTGAGGATTGGAATGCGCAAATTTATAACATGGTAAGAATGTCGATTCATCATAAAACTTATTGGCAAAAGAGCGGAATAACAAGTATGTCGAAAATTATCCTCCTTTTACATAGAATGTACTAAGGAGAATTTGCACGCGCTTGTAGGATTGGGATCTCGAAGCAAAGGAAGGATTCAGAGATGCAAAAATGGCTAGGCAATGCATGCACAAGTATGAACTATGCAATATTGAAATTGTATTTCATGTCCTGTATCTATTATATTACTCCCACTTTTCTTACTTTTGATACGTTTAATTAAAATACTTCTGACATATATCGAACAAACGTATGGAAATGAAATGAACGGATGGTCTATGTTTGTTAACTATATTTCATTCCTTAAATTTGCAGGTACAGAATCTATATGGAAGGAAATGCATGGTCAGTTAGTAGGAAATACATAATGGCATGTAATTCCATGACTTTGGTTGTAAATCCTGTTTACTATGACTTCTTTTCTCGGAGTTTGATGCCTTTGAAACACTATTGGCCGATCGATGCGGATCAACTTTGCAAATCTATCAAATTTGCTGTTGATTGGGGCAACAACCATCCAAAAGAGGTAATAAAGTTGACAAGACAATCTCAAAATATGATCGATTATGTAAAGTTCGACTTCTGTTTTTGGTGTATACTGTCCAGTTTAGTACAGATTTGAGCCAAGTGGAACTACTACAGCGGTAAAGCTCACCCTCGTAAGTTTTAATACTGTTGCATTCCCAGGACTCAGAACCCGAGACCTCTGGTTAAGTTAGAACAACACCTTACCAGTTGAACTAAGTGCATATACTATTAAATCTCACCTCCAAAACCTTAATAACTTCCAGTGTCTTTCATGTAACTATGTAAGACCGTCTTTCCGATATTCAAACCAAATTTTATGCTTGATTTGGATCAAAATGTGCTTGCTTGATCTTGCAGGCAGAGGAATTAGGGAGAGCAGGAAGCAAATTCATCCAAGAAGAAGTAAAAATGAAACATGTTTACGATTACATGTACCATTTACTAAACGAATATGCGAAACTCCTGAAATATAAACCAAGCATACCTAAAGGCGCGATTGAGTTGTGCTCCGAGACATTGGCTTGTGCTAGGAATGGCACTGTTGAAATCGAGGAGACGTACAAGTTAATGACCTTGGTTGATGGTGAAGCACGGGAAGCTCCTTGCTCGATTCCACCCCCTTATGATCCTCAAGTACTTGCTCAACGATATACTAACATTTCGAAGCAAGTTTTGCAATGAGAACTGAGTTAGTATGGAAAGTTTTGGTGTTCTTTCATTAAGAGTGACTAGTAAAGTACATGTCAACTAGCTTAACTAGTAAAGTCATATATAAGAGATAATACTCATTACCTGAGGTCGAATCCTGATCATATCAAAATCGTCACCGCAGCTCCCTTTACACACAAAAACTAAACATTGTAGGGAATTACTAAAAGAAGTTAGTTTACGTAGGCCTTTTTTTAGAGTAAATTAATAATTACATCCTTTTATAAACCACTTTTCTAAAATAACTCCATTTTAAAAACATTTTAATAATTTACTCCCATAAAATGTTTTCAGGTCAAAAATTGCACCCAAATGTACCATTCCGTTACAATTTTTGTCAAAATTTGAATTTTCTGATTTTAAGTCTATTTTTTGGACGAAAATGCCCTTCCTCTATCTTATAAACCATTGTTGTCTTCCTCAAATATCATCCTCTTCATTCACCTTATAAACCATTGTTGTCTTCTCTCTCCTACCTTATAGACCAAAGTTGTATTCTCTCTCCTATGTTCATCTTCATCTATCTCAACTCTTATTTCTATTGTAATTTGCACTAAGTATAGTATTGATCTTTAGTTGTGTTTCATCATAGTGGTGCGATTTAGGATTCATCTTTTTTCCCAATTATATTCATCAAATTTGGGTTTCAAACCCAGAAATTAATCTTACAAAACAACAATGCTAGGGTTAGAAACCCAGAAACTTGAATCACAAACACATCAATTAGGGCAATGAACAATAAAATTTGTCAAATTAAACTAGTTAACCCAGAAATTAGGGTTTAAACATACAAACTAATATCATAAACAAGAGTAGGGGGAGGAAACATACACTAACGAATTTGGAATATTGAGCAATTTGATCAGAACTTTGATATACATTCAAAAAGACGAATTTTTGGGGGAAAATGAGAGAGAACAAGAAATGAGAACAAGAAATGAGAATGTTGGGTTAGTAACAAAATAAGGGTATATCAGTAAGAAAACATACATTTTCATCTTAAAGTTCATTTGGGTGCAATTTTTGACCTGAGAACATTTTCTGGGAGTAAAGTATTAAAAAGTTTTCAAAATGGAGTTATTTTAGAAAAGTGGTTTATAAAAGGGTGTAATTATTAATTTACTCTTTTTTTACTTAAATTTAGTTCAATTTAGGTGAGTTTAGTTAAGTTTCATTCTTCAATTCAATTCTATGTGTTATCGCGTATAAATAATTCACGTACAAATGGAAGGGCATGTCTAGTTTATATACGGAGTATATTGCATGCTTCATCAATCCTATATATCGAGAGTAGGATTAAATACAAATAACGACCCAAACATGAATCGAACAATGAATTGCAAAAAGTTATAGTATTTTATAACAGAAATGAGGAAAAACAAATAAAAATGACAGAAACAACACGCACGGGCTCACGTGATACACTAAGAGGTGTGTTAGATACATCTACATGTGTGACAACCCTTGCGAATGCGGAAATAAAACATACAAGCATGTGATTTAATAAGCAGAAATACGGTATTTTAAAAAAACTTTATACATGCATGATAAGTATACGAGGAGTGTCAGATTACAAACCGAATACAAAATACTATAAGATAAGAGACGTAGTCTCTCAAAAGGTTAACAATGTCAAAGTGATTAGCAAACTAGCTAATAAACGACTAGAGGTGAATCTTCCAGGGACAACGCCCGCTAGCTCACACCCGAACCCAAAATAGCATAAGCAAAAAGCCATCCAAATCAGGCAACCTATTCATCCATGAAAAACATGAACGCCACAGTCAGTGGAGAGTAACTCCGGTTTCTCCCAGCCATATCACATTAAACGTACATAAAAGGAAATACAAAAGTAGAAACATGCATATATAGATATACATGTGAGATACGATAAGGATAAATAGGCAATTCAAAATATAAATGATAAGAGCATATGGAATACAAATCCGAATCCATGATGTTATACAAAGACTCGGGGAAGACACTCTTAGGCAACCGAATACGCTCACTAGGGCTTACATCTCACCGTTAGCGTTATAAGTTTGATAAGATTGAGACTCGACAAACAAACCATGCCAAGTCATTCAATGATCAATCATATAATCATTCATGTAATCATCCATCCAAACACACCGACACAATGACAACATCTCTCACGGTAAATGAAACGCACTAGCACCGTGTACATGGCAAGTATGATTAAAAGGCATCCACGGGATAAGACATATACCCTGAACGCATACACGATTCAATTCATTTCGTATATGTAGACTAATTTCCTCCTGGTAGGACGACGATAATAGTACGGTCCTAGTCTAAATCTGGCCAGACTCTCGGGATAAGACATTTCCCCGATTCGACATGTGGTAAGACGTTCCACATCCAAGACTCGATCATACAAAGACATCGAGTACCCCAAATTCGGTCAACCTTCACGAAAGAGGCAGAAAAGAGCACAAGCCTCATAACAAGCGGTACGCTACACGCAAATGACACCACCTCGCAAGTATACAACATTTGACGGCCGGGTCGATCAACGCAATGCGTTCGCCTCCCAACAACGTCGTCGTATGCCCACTAACACATGCAATTGAGCAGTAGGATACCTCTCCGTTCCGACATTCCAGCCTTACGAACGTGGAGGTAGCCAAGGGAATGAGAGTACAAAGCACATAACAAAATAGTGCTCAAACCGTAACATTTGTAAAAACCGACTCAAAGTGGGACATACCAAAACCGTCACAAAACATGAGAATAGGGAATTATATAAACTTAACTATGATAAAAAAAATGAATCAATACATGATACATAAGCATTAGAATAAGTTTATGAAGCATAATGAATAAAAACATAGATCACCTCTCCAAAACGACGTTGTTTGGAAACCAACTAAAACAAGGGTCCACTTCAAATAGCCATAACTAGAGTTCTCGACATCCAAATGCATAAATTCTAAATGGAGGTGATAGCTTATCCTCGTACGGTTCCAACGGGATGTCACAAGCCCAAAACAAGCAAGTAACGAAGGAGATATGATCATTTTACGAAAAGGGGTCAGTGTAGGAAAACTGCAGTCGGCAGCGGGTAACGCTCCCAGCGCCCCACGACGCTGCCAGCGTCCAAGAACGCTGCCAGCGTCCTACACGGGACTTAGGCACGATCAAATCTCAACATGTTATCAACCAAAAAACCTCATTTATCATCACAAACCATCAACTAACAACAATCATCATCAATAACATGAATCCTAAGCTTACTAATCGTATTCTAAATACGAATTCTAACATAGAAAGCATGTAAAACACGTAAATGATATCGAGTAACCCTTCATCGTTACCTTTATGCGTCTTCACTCCGCGTCAAGGTTCTCTTCGATTAAGAAATAGTCTTTGTCGGGATCTTGAAGGTCACCACCTACAATTAGTTAATAAAAGATGAATATTCTTCACCTTGAGAAAGACGGAAAGTTTGAAAAGCGAGAAAGACGGTAATTTTATTACCAATACGGATAGAGGAAGCTAAGAGGGGAAGAATAAGACGAACTTACGTGAATTTGAGCGAGAAACGAATGAGTTATGAAGAATCTAAGCTTGGATCAAAAATGGAGGCAAGGCTTTGGTTGTTTTCTTAGTGAGGAAGAAAGTGTTGTGTTTGTGTGAGTATGAATTAGGTTAGGAGGTAGTATGAGGGAGTATGAGGGAAAAAGTCAATAAAAGTCAAAGACGACTTAAGACGGGATTCACATGAAATCTCGCGTAAAATCCAAATACGAACTCGGAAATTCTAAATTCGACACGAAAAATTTAATTCTAAACTAAAACTAAATTTCGCTGAAAAGTAACCGTAAAATATTTTACTTATAAACATAGGGTACATTTGCGGGTGTTACATGAGTAGCTACTCCGTCAAGGTGTACTCTAAAATGGACCCCGTCAAGTACCTCTTCGAGAAACCCATTCTCAACGCAAGTTTGGCAAGATGGACCTTAGTGCTCTCAAAGTTCGTTCTCAAGTATGTACCTCTAAAGGTCATAAAGGGATGCGCCGTTGCTGAATGTTTCGCAGATAATCCTATCAACGATTCCCAAGCATTAGACATGTGGTCATTTCCAGACGAGGATATACTACTGACCTTTATAGACTCCTGGGACCTTTAATTTGATGGTGCATCAAATTTAAGAGGATTTGGAGTAGGAGTATTTGTGACACCCTCAAATTTGCGGAAAGAAAAAAAATAATTTAAATAAATAAAAGATGAGAATACGTTTCTAATAGGTTCACTTTAGTGAAAATCGGTATATTTTAAAAACCGGAACCTACTATTAAATATATTCATCATAAGAAGGTGTCATAAATAACAAGGTTCATAACAAAAAAAAAAAAATATTATACATAAAAAGTATCTGAAACGGGAGACATGTTTCCCGTATAAATACAGAAATAAAAGAGTGTATAATAATATACAATCCTAAGAACCGAATATAGGTCCAAGGTAAATACTTCGCTCGCTAGCTCGTCCATGTACCCCAAATATGCAACACCACCTGTTCTACCGCATTAAATATAAACACGGAAGCCACAGTCAGTGGGGAGTAACTCCGAGTTCTCCCAGCCACGAAATGTCGAGTTTAATGAAACATGAATAACATAAAAGCAAGGTATATGGAAAATACAAAACTTAAACATATATGATATGCTTTTCATGTTATGAAACAGATAACTAACAAATAACCTAGCATGTGAAAGCTATCATGTGAAACCGATAATAAACTATGACTCGAGGTAGGGAAGCTGGTATGCTAGCTCAGAGGTTCCTCTCAGAAACATGGCCATGATACACTCAACCCCTAATCAACACGTAATCATGTGAATCAGTTAACAATCGGTAATCCAAACTCTATCACTCCTAGCCGGCTTGCATCTCACCTTCTAGAACTCATAGAATCATACACACATGAAAGACCAATACGTCTACAAACAGGCATAAGTTCTTTAGACAGTAAATAG
>JAIUZE010016103.1:0-31750 GCA_022085475.1 Heliosperma pusillum | reverse complement strand
TTGGTCTTTCATGTTTGATGATTCTATGAGTTTTAGAAGGTGAGATGCAAGCCGGCTAAGATTGATAGAGTTTGGATTACCGATTGTTAACTGATTCACATGATTACGTGTTGATTAGGGTTTGAGTGTATCACGTCCATGTTTCTGAGAGGAACCTCTGAGCTAGCATACCAGCTTCCCTACCTCTTGTTATAGTTTATTATCAGATTCACATGATAGCTTTCACATGATAGGTTATATGTTAGTTATCTGTTTCATAACATGAAAAGCATATCTTATAGGTTAAGGTTTTGTATTTTCTATATACATTACTTTTATGTTATTCATGTTTTATTAAACTCGACATTTCGTGGCTGGGAGAACTCGGAGTTACTCCCCACTGACTGTGGCTTCCGTGTTTATATTTCATGCGGTCGAACAGGTGGTGATGCATATTTGGGGTACATTGACGAGCTAGCGAGCGAAGTATTTACCTTGGACCTATATTCGGTTCTTAGATTGTATATTATTATACACTCGTTTTATTTCCGTATTTATACGGGAGATATGTCTCCCGTCTTGTAGAATTCTTATGTATAATATAAATTTTCTTTTGTAATGAACCTTTTTATTTATGACACCCTTCGTTATGTATTTAAATTATTTTTTTTTCTTTCCGCAAATTTGAGGGTGTCACATAAAACTTCAATTAACACTTAAAACACATATTGATATCAAGTAACCCTTCATCGTTACCTTTTAGCGTTTTCAAATAAGCTTCCTTCTTCTTCTTCAACGAGAAAGTAGTCCCGGTCCGGATCTTTGAGGTCTCCTCCTACAAATTAATATAAAAAGATGACTATTTCACCTTCAGAAAAACATGAGAAAACGAAGGTGTCAAACACGGGATTATTATTACCTTATTAGAATGAGAAGAAGAAATTAGGAAGAATAAGCTAAAATTTAGTAAATTTTGGGAAGAAATGAGGAAGATATTTTGATATGAGTGTTTGAAGGTTTTTGGTGTCTCCAAAATGGATGTAGGATTTATGGTGAGTGTTTTGGTGTGGGAGATGGGTGAAGTGAGCTGAAAATTGAATGGTAAAGTGAGGAAGTTTGGGCCAAGTTAAGTGAATAAGAGTTAGAAAAAAGGCCCAATGTGAGGTATGAAGTCCGACTCACATCAAATTCCGAGTAGAGTCAAATTACAGACTCAGATTTGCCAAATGAGACACGGAAAACTAAGATATAAATTGAATCTAAAATTAAGCTAACTAATAATAATATAATATTACTAAAATAAAATAGGTCACGGTTGCGGGTGTTACAATCACCCCAACTTTTTTTAAAAGTTCCGCCCTCGAAACTTAAGAGTAGAAAACAAAAGTCACAAGGACAAAAATCGGTTTTCAAAATTAACACGAAAGCTTTTTCAAGGGAAGGCATTAAAAAGAATTTATAAATGAGCTTCTCCTCGAAGACGGTTTAAGGAGAGTTTTCATAAGTATTAAACTTTATTTATGGATCAAAAGAGTGCCCTTCGCGAACAAGAACTCTTATTATCCAAATCAAATCAAGGTCAAAATAGTGAAATCAAAAATTAAAACAAGCGTTAGTAAGTGCAGGACTAGTCACCAGACGTCTCCAATATCAAGTCCAAACATCCAACCAAACGCAAAATCCAAATATAAAAGCAAAAGAAATCAAGTTCCTCCAAAAAGAAGATACACAATTCATCTTTAGACTTCTTTGAAAAGTTAAATTAGAAATACAATATGGAAATTTGAAGGTTTTCTCAAAGATAAATTCAAAATAACAAGACATTACACGTACATAGAGCGACTCGAACATCCAAATCACAAATCACGATACTAAGAGGTACGTCCAACGAGTAAAATGGACCAAAAAGGGGAAATATTGAAGGGTAGCAACTTGAGCAAGGGTCAATTCGAGGGGAAAAGAGAGGGAAGAAATCCAAACCTATCTCTCATCCATGATAATTCAAAGGTCGCTCGCAACCCGACATCACCAACTTAACGAATAAACTAATCCTCAAGAGAATGCAATTTACCCAAGTTACACCTCAACATTTTCAGTCATTAGATTCCTACTGAAATCTTTCATAACCACGAGGCCTCAAGTCACTAACCTAATCATTTAAATCCAATTAGCATCGACTAAGGTCCATTGACATGGCAAAATCCATAATTTTTAATCTACATGAGAGGTCCCTTAACGTACTATAGCATCCTTAGATTCATCATACTCTATCTGAAACCACTAACCAAAGAAATCTCATCTTAGCAGACCATATCTACTAACGACCACAAGGTGAACGGTCCTTACCATAAAAATCCACTTATCCAATTTATTCCAAAACTCATTATCCTAAATTTACAATGGACTTTATCATCTTCATAAGTCAAATTACAATACCTTAAGAGAGATCAATTACTAATCCCAAATCACTTATATTTTGCCAAACACATGGCAATGCGACCATTACTCAAATTATTTAGCTCATTAAAACTCAAAATACATCGGTCTTCGCTTATGAAAATATTCCTCAAGTTTGGTCACCAAATCCAAATTCTACAAAGTAAATATCCCTGTTAGGGTCCAACATTTAAAGAGAATAAATTCCCAAATAACCTTTAAAGCATTCATTATAATCCTCAACAACAACGAACTATTACCACGCTCAATTCGATCCTCAAAATGATATTAGAACATCAAGCGCCAAAGTCTAAAGCCACCAAGAGAGACTCAACCTAAGCTTATCCTCAATTCCTTATAATCAACTAAACATGAAACTAGATCCACAAGGCGGGTAGGTACCATAATTGAAGCATCCTCAAGACACATCTACTAACTCCTTACATTAGCTAATAAGGCAACTACCTCTCAAGAGAATAGGGAAGGCAAACATGATATAAGGAACGCTAGGAGACATCATCAAATGACCACTGTAAGATGAAAAAGACGTAGACGACAAAGGGAGACGAGGTTAATCTAAGGAAGAGAACCTACCAGTAACGATCTCTAGGTGAGCAACGATTCTATATGTCGTGCATCTTTGCACGGGTTCTAAACTAGTGTTGGAGTAGACAGATATCTTTCTAGTTTATTCAAGTTCTTAATTTATGTGTTATCATTAAATTTGAACTCTTATGTCGCTTGAGATTTTTTTATATTAATGTTTATTTAGGTACAGTAGTATACTAGTAGTACTATTTAAGTAATCATATTAGTTAGTGGATTTTGCTCAATTTACAATTATTTTGATATGTTTGAGTATAAAGTTATATCGATTTGCAGAGTAAATATCAGTTGCAATAAAACCATGTAGATATAAGCTCTTCTACTTTGTAAAATATTTGAGATGGCACATCTGAAACTTATCTTTGTGCATAGATATTAGCTCATTTGGCTTGTCAAATCTGTCACACACACACTGTAGGCAATAACAAAAATAGAAATTTTATTTTTATATATTGAAAATTACACCCCAAACTAAAAGAAAAAGCATCTGACCCATATGAAATACGCTAATAAAAAAATGTGATACACCTTCATGGTGGCTAATTGACACATTCAAAAGTAAATTGACACGAAAATTACAAAGACTCACACTCCATCTTCTAACTCAAATGACCGAGACATAGAAAATATTAATAGACAAACCACACGTAACCTTGTAGAACCATTCGGTAGAGAATTAATCCCCAAGAGGAACCTCAGCGTTCGATGTTAATAACATTTGGAGCCTCAAGAGGAAAACTGAAAACAATCTGATCTTCATAACCATCAGCTAACAGCTCAAAACTTTCTATATAACCACTAGTAAAAATTGGAGGCTTCATATAACTCTTAGCAAGCAATTTTTTTTCTTGGCTTATAAGATTATAAGAGGATACACCTTCCTTTTTCCCACCAAAGAACAAGTTACCATCACTCCTTAAGTAAACATATTTTTCATACAGTTGCATGTTAATTGTATATTGTTTGGTCCAAGTTGATCCTTTGATAACCCAAATGTTGGTATAGTCGCGAAAGATATCGATCAATGCAAGACATTGCCCTAATATAGTCGGAAATCGTTCTTGCGATCGATTTTCAATAATTTCACAGTTGGGCAACGCAATGTAGTCAAACACTTCATTACCCACATGAAAGGACACTAAATGAGAAAATTTACCTTTTGAAGTCAATTTCTTAGGATCAATCCCCATCCAATATATAACCCCATCTAAGTAGACTTTTGGAGCCTCTTTGTCCCAAAAACATGGTCCTTTTTTCAAAATAACACTTTCCCAATAGTTATCACTAAGGGTGTAAATTTCGACACATTTAGGGAAATCGACTTCATCTTGGGAATGAAGACTTGCTACTATCTTATAGTTTTTTGTGACTGGGTCGTAACCAAAAGCACAATCAATATCAAAATTTCCTATTGATTCCGCGAATTGGGGAAGACGGACATCAAAAGCTTTTTTCAGCGAAGGATTCCATAGAAAAATTTTGGCGAGTTCCTTGTAATCTTTCATGTATTTTTTAGGCAAAGGATGCCATTAATATAACCGGTGGCTTCGTAGTCGGTATAGTAACCAACACGAAATTTATGCTTAGCCATTTGTCGAAATGTGTCAGTACGGCGAATTGTACATAATTGTTTATCTGTGCATGGCGCATGTTGTTCTAAGACAAGCAAACGAGACACTTGTCTATCTTTGACGGTTTGAAGATGCATAGTGGTAAATTGTGGATCATCAATGAGAGAACGCCACCATCTAGAGACACATCGAAACTTTAGGATAGATTTTATTGGTAATCTAACAAATATTTCACTCAATATTTCTGGTGGTAATGTAGTATTATTAGACAGTTTATTTCTCTTTTTCTTTCCCATGAATGTAGCAAAGTTATGTGCTTCAAGAGATTATGAATGAATGAGATTCAGAGTGTATGCAAAGGTGATTTATAAGTGGAGGGTGTAGGTAGGTTGGCCTATACAAGTTTGTGTAATAGGTAGTGTATCAAGTTATAAGGGTAGGTTGAACATAAATAGTCTAAAATTACAAATGTAAATTGGTTTTTGATTTTTGATAACCATTTTAGGATGGATATAAAAGAAAACAAAGGCTATTTTCTTCTTTAGTTCAATATTATTCCAATGTTATATGATCACGTGCTAAATCAGTACATCACGTAAATCGTAACTAGTTATTATATATGATCACGTGCTAAATTAGTGCATCACGTGAATCATAATTAGTTGGCGATAAAAATAGAAGTGATTTACTTTCAATTTAAAAGGATGAATACAATTAATGTGTTACGTTTTTAATGGTTACTATGATCGTGCGCAATAATGAATGCGTCGTTACTAAATTAGAAGTTTACATTGACGACACGGGAATATCCCTTGCAAAAACAGTTTGATCGCTTATATGTTACATATTACTTTGTATTGTTAGATACCGTTATAACTAGTATAGCTCGACATCGTCATACTTGTCCATTTTAGGATGGATAAAACAATGGAATAATTATTTTTTTTCATTTTACGTTGTTGGCATTCTTATGTTATCTTATCACATGCCAAAAAATAGCCCCATCACGCGAATCATAATTAGTTTTCAAATGTATAATCACTACATTATATTCAATAGAAAATATAAACAATTCGAGAAATTTTATTTCATATGGTATATTATTTAATGTAGTGCGATAATGGATGTCGCGTCACTATAATAACTAAGTAGTTTATCGTAATTGATAAAGGAATATTGTTCGCAAAAATACGAAACTCGTTCACATATTACAATTCTTATAACAAGAACAAGTATATTTTTATTGCTTTTTAGATGACTTATCCAAATAGATAATAATAGGAAACAAATAACATTTTTTTAGTTTGATTGCATTCCTTTTGTTATATGATCATATGCAAACTTTGTTCTTCAGATAAATCATAATTAGGTGGTAAATGGAGTCATTCGATTTCAGCATCTTGTAAATAAAATCCAGTCTTTTACATTTTTTTTGCTTTATTTTGGTTCTATTTCGTAAAAGTGGCTGAAAAAAGGTAGATATAAAAAAAGCAAATACCCGAAACTTGAAAAATATAATTGAAACTTGAAAAAAAATGCATTTTTATTTGGGGTGTATAAAAATTGAAAAGAAAACTTGGTCTTCTTAGGTTCTATATTTGTGTGTTATTTGGTGGCAAACCGTGCATAGTTGTCAAATTTGAGTAATTTTTTAATAATATCAAATAAATACAACCCAACCTATTTCTTGTTTAACGTTGTGTTATTTTAGTAGTACTTGATAAGATCTAATTAATTCAAAAACGATAGTTTAAAATGTGAAGTTAGTTGAAACTAATGGTAAAAACATTTTATTAGGATGCATAAAAATTGAGAATAAATTTTGTTCTTCTTATTTTGACATTCTCTTGTCATCTGATCCCGAATCATGAATAGTTGGCAAAACGGGGTCATCTACTTTTAATATTACATCAAAAGAAATTCCCATTTAAGAAAGAAATATTAATCTTAAATTTTAAGACATGCCAAACTATTACATATTGGAAAATTCTGACCAAGCAACCTATATAATGATTATGAACATGCATTTAATGCTTTCACCGATTCACCATATCCAGTGGCGGACCAGGGGTTGCGCACCCTCAGTTTCCAGAATTATTTTTTGAAAAAAAAATAAGAGTTAAAAAGGAATATGTATGTTTTTTGTACTCGTAAAAGCAAATGAAATCAGCAAGCTCTAGTGGATAAAACCAATGACTTGAAACAAAAAGGTACTAAATTCAAACCCTATTAAATCTTTGTCTTTTTAGTATTTTTTTCGCCTTTAAAAGCCTTTTATTCACCCCCTTCATCGACTAACCCCAGTAATGCACAATACAAAAAAAAAAACTCACGACATGCAAGTTTGCAAGTTTGTTTGTGTTATGTTTGTTTATATGCATTTGGTTCAATGTGAAAGGATTCTTTGTCAAATATTTTTGTTTTAAAGAAGCATAAAATTGTGTTTCTTTACGCAATATATGGTTGTTTAAAATACCACAGAATGAGATATGTTTATCCTACTTTAGAGGATCTATTTAATTTTTGTACCTTATCTAAACGAAAAGAAAGTGGTTCGCATAATGGAAAAAAGAGTGATGTAGAGATAGAAAAAGAAAAAGAAAAAGAATATAGGAAGGAAAAAAAGAAATCAGGAAACCTATATTTCAACAATGGCAGCGGTCAGGAACTTAAACAAATAACAATCTAAATGCGGGGTAAGCAGGAAAATGTTATTCCTAGGCCACCTAAGTGCAGGGTAAGCAGAAAAATGTTATTCCTAGGCCACCTAGTCAGCCTATATCTAAGCATGTGACTATTTCTCTTAAGGCTCCAATTACCAGTAGCCCAGTGGAAAAACCCAATCAGCTTCAAGTAACAAGGTGTAGGAATGGCACATACCAAGCCACTAAACCTGCTAGACCTTTAATCAGGTTGAGCATGCAAGAACTCCTTAATAAGGGGTGAAGCTTGGCTAAATTCGTTGAATACGCATTCCTTGAGGCCTGAAATAATATAACGCCTAAAGTTGAAGTAGGCACAAAAGCCACTGTATTACCCCCCTGAGGGGGGTGGTGCATAATTGTTGGCTTTTAGAATGTTATGGGGCTCAATAATCACGCTAAACAGAAACAAATTAAGTGGTTCTTGTATCATCATAATATTGGACTATTTGGCCTCCTTGAGAAAAAGGTAAAACCTTCATCTCTAAATAGAATTAGACAGAATGTTTGTGATGGATGAGTGGTGTATATCCTCTAACTCTCAGGATCATAAGGATTGAAAGGTTTGACTTATGTGAAAACCCAATCTTTTTCAAATTTAATATATTGAGTATAATGCACAATTTATACATGTCTTAGTAGATGATTTAAGTATTGGGGAGTCTTTTCATTTGACTATGGTTTATGCTTTCAACGATGTCCAATAGAGGAAGGTGTTACGGCATAAGTTAAATCAATTTTCTAGCTCATATTCAAGGGTCATGGCTCATAACTATGTATTTTAATACTGTTCTTAAGCCTTGTGAAAGATTAGGAGGTCATTCAACTGAAGAAAAGATGGATGACTTTCAAAAGTGTGTGGATTAGTGTAATGTGATGGATATGGCTACCTCATTGTCTTTTTTCACCTAGAGCAACAAGCAGGAACCTAGCACTACACATCATCAATCTTAGGCAAGGAGGTAGGGGAGGAAGTCACCACACATAAATAAGCTTGGTAACCTTTTCTCACCATATGCCCACCAATTTCAAAGCCGAAATCAATTTCACACCCACTCGGGAATAACTTCCCTTGTAGGTTACACTGACTTCTAAAGGAGTCTTAAAAAAGATATTTTGATCCCTACACTCAAACCTAGCATGATACTTAGCTAACCAATCCATACCCAAAATTACAAGAAATTTTCCAAGAGGAAATCTAAGAAGGTTAGCGAGAAAGATTTTTTTACCAATAAGAATAGCAACATCGGGGCAAATTTGGGAACAAGTAATGATTTCTCCGGAAGGTAAAGATATTGAAGTATACTCACTAGAAGTAGACTCAAGAGTTAAATTATCTACAAAAGTCAATGACACAAAGGACATAGAAACGCCGGTATCAAAGAGAACAAGACATGGTTGGTCTAAAATACAGAACATACCGGTAATAATCTTGGGATGAGCATCGGCTTCGGCATGACTCAAGACAAAGATGGAACCCTTGGGCTTAGAATTGGGGAGCTTCCTACCCGGGTAATCGTTGAAGCGATGATCGGGCTTCTTGCAAAAGTAACAAATCAATGGTCGGTTGTGGCAAGCAACTCCGGGGTGGATGGGCTTCTTGATACCACTAAAAAGGCGACGTTGGCTTTGAACATTGGTCATGGAATTAGCTTGAGTTATGAATGGAGCAAGAGCTTGAGCATTAGCATTAGAAGGGGCTTGCCTTCCGGGAATGAACCTCCTCTTATTAGCAAAAGATGTAGAGGAAGAAGGAGTGAATGGTCTCTTATCATAGAAATTGGGTCTAGGAGTGAAAGAAGATAAAGGATTCGGTCTTGGCCTCTTCTTTTATAGCCTTCATGGAATTCTCGGCCCAAAGGGCATCTACTTAGAGCTCACCAAAGGACACGGAGTTCCTCCTCACTTTGCTATGTAACAAGGCACACCATTTGTTGCGGTAATAGAAAGCTCGATCTTCATCATTTTTGATAAGCCTAGGAGCGAAATGAGCTAACTTGTGGAACTTCATAGTGAACTCTTGGACCGTCAAGTTGCCTTGCTTGATGTCAATGAACTCCTTGAGTCTTTGTTCCTTGAGTTCCTTTGGATAGAAACGATCCTCCACTAGTACTTTGAAGTGTTCCCAACCAAAGTTGGCTTCTTGAGTGGCCGTGGGACTAGTGATAGACCATCAATTGTCGGCCTCCCTTACAAGGAAGTGCTTGGTGATCCTCTCCTTGTCCACCTCTTGTACTTGATACAAGTCAAATTGCTTCTCCATTTCACGGAACCATTTCGAAAGTTCGGTAGGATCCGATTCTCCACCATAGGGCTTGGTCTTACTACTAGCTATTTGGCTAGCTACCCATTCATATCCCCCTTGGTGATGATCTTCTCGAGGAGGAGGGGCATGGTTGGCATTAGCATTGACCGCATCTTGTTGGTTCCTAGGAACTTGAGTGAGAGCCTCCAATATGACATTGTCCACAAGTCAAGGTCTACCCATCTTCTTAAGGCAGAAAAACCAAACAAGGTTAGTCCTTAGTATTCTACCCATCTCTCGTTCATTATTTTAGGGTCAAGTTATAATTTAGGTTAGGGTTCAAATGTGTGCGTCCGGAGCGTCACAAGCTCTGATACCAACTATGACAACCCTCAAAAAATGCGAAATAAAAACAAACAAGCATGCACAAATGTTGTGGAAAATACAGAGTTTTAAAAACTTTTACATGCCAAATTACGAGGAATGTCAAACGAATAACTAAGTACAAATACTACAACAGAGACATAGTCTCTCAAAACGAAGTCAGGTCTAGTAAACTAGAATCAAGCGAAATGGGTAAAACGTCTAACTCCAACGCCCGCTAGCTCACTCTGTAAACCCCAAAAAGAAGCATCATCAATCAACATGTTCATTCATTAAAACATGAATGTCACCGTTGGTGGGGAGTAACTCGGGGTTCTCTTAGCCATATCACATCAAAACATACATAAAAAAGTATAGAAACACATCATCATGCATATATATATATATATCATATGAAGTATAAGTAGAACATTTCATACTAATATTAATATCCTTAACATGCGACATCGACTCGTGGAAGACTCCCCTTGGCAACCATATGGATCACCGTTGGCTTGCATCTCACCATTAATAACCATGTGCTTGAGAAGGTTAGGGACTCAACATACAAACCAAACACCAACATCCAACAATTCCAAGTATACAATCCATTATCTAATCAAACACAAGCAAAAACACTCTCACGGTAAATGAAACACACTAGCATCTGCACTATGCAAGACAAGACGACTCTAGACTCTAATCCTCTCGGTAGGACTACGATGATAATACGGTCCTAGTCTAAATCTGTTCAGACTCTCGGGACAAGGCATGTACCCGATTCGACATGTGGAGCATGCACACATCCAACACTCGGTCAACAATAAAGAAGCCGAGTACCCCAAATCCGGCAGGGCGGCCAACGGCTGAGGCGGACAGAGAATAAGTATATCAATCTTGGCAGGGCGGCCAACAAGATAGGTTGTCACAATAAAGAGTACTCATATCAATGAGGCGTCGTGAAAATAGTCAAGCAAGTACGCTACATGCAGATAACACCACCACGCAAGGATACAACATTTGACAGCCGGATCGACCAACGCATTGGGTTTGCCTCCTAACAACGTCGTCATCTCCCCACTAAACAGATGCACAATCATTAAGGTTGTACCCATATCGCTTCGACATCAAGTATAACGAGTATAAAGGTGCAAACAAAAAATGAGAGTTCAAAACATCCAATACACACGATTCGATCCATTATTCAAGGCATAATCGGCTCAAAGGGGAAGCATGATAAAACTATCACTAAACATGTGAGAAAAGCATGTGATATATTGCATAGTCTAACCATGAATATTAAATGTCATTACGTAAGTTTATAAGATAAACAAACCATAATAATCATTACATGTGAAGACAAGTGAAAGAAGAGAAGCAAGAAGAAGAGCAGGGGGTCTCAGCCGGTCAAGGGAAACCGGTGGCCGGCTCGGAGTTTTTTTACCAAATGAAAACCAACTAGACTTCAAGGGGCTCCCAGCCGGTCGGCTGACCGGCGGCCGGTCGGCCGTTTGGGAATTTAGGTCATTCTTCAATTTTCCAGAACACAACATGGGACTCCTAGCCGGACAAGCGGTCGGTCGACTGGCTGGGGAGATATGGGCATTTGTAAAATGTTGGCAAAGGATCAGGGGCCTCCCATTAGGCCGACTGACCGTCGGCTCGTCCGCCAGCTGGGGGTTTGATTGCTTTTCAAAAATTAGCGGACATCATGTGTGGACTCCAAGCCGCCCGGCTGACTGGCACCCGGTCGGCCGGCAGAGGGTTTTCTCTTTCCAAATTTTGTAAAAAATGCAACAACAGATCAAGGACTTCCCAGTCGGTCGGCAATTCGGCGGCCGATCGGCCGGTTTAGGGTCCCTGCACTCTGTTTTTTGCCTTAAACATCATTTAATCATACAAACTCAAACCCATGTATACTTATCAACATAAACCATCATAAATCACTATTTAACATGACATATGAGCGCCATAACATTCCATATGTCATTAAAATCATAATTAAACTATCATTTAAGGTATGAATTAGCAACAAGGAGATGATTCATCACCAACACTACCATATTTCCATCAATTTGAGAAATACAAGATGAAATTCAAGAATTAAACATATTGTAGTCACAATTTCATATTAGTAAAACATAAAGTACTCATCCTTTTTGTGAAAATCTATCCTAAACACATAAACACATAAAATGTGACACCGAATAACTCGTCTACGTTACCTTGCTTGCTCTTCAATCTTCTAACCTTCTTCAATGAGGAAATAGTATTTATCTGGGTCTTGAAGGTCTCCTCCTACAATATTAACACAAAAGGATGACTAAAGTTCATCTTTGAGAAAGATGGAAAAACGAAATTGCACAAGGGAAAGCCTTTCTTACCTTAAAAGAAAGAGATAGAGAAAAAGGGTTTAGGTTGTAGAAGATGAAGTTGTGTTTGCTGAAAAGTGAGTGGAATAAGAGAGGTATTGGATTCAATTTTGGTGGGTGAAGGAAATCAAAGGCCCATTATTCATTATGAGACTCAACTCACTTAATTTTCCGAGTAGAACCCGAATATGGGCTCGGAATTAACGGATTAGATAGGAATTTAACCCAACTACGAAAATCTACTGTAAGACTAAAACTAAGATGGAGGGATTAAAAAATAAGGGAAGTGATATATAAATAGAAGATTTGAGGAGAGAAACTAGAAAAAATGCGGGGAATTTTTCTAAAAAAATGGGGGGAATTTGTATGAAAAAATGGAGGTAAACCAAAGTCATAACACAGTCAACATTAGGCGTCCACCTCATCAATGCCAAGTCAGCAATTACCGTCTAAACTTGACGGATTAATACTAATGGGCACGGTTAGGATTAACTAATAGAGTTTAAGGGTAAAAGTGAGAATTTGAAAAACACAAGGGTACCACTGAGAAAAGTCAATAGTTGAGGGGTACCCCATAGAAAAACCCTTAAAATATTATTAAATTCTAATTACTAAAATGGCGGGTGTTACAGGTTGAATGAGCTAATGAGAGCTCTTCCTCACCATAGGATTCTTATTTGGCTAACCACTCAAACTTTCTTCAACAATTTTCATCAACCTGACCTGAACTTGATAAATGCATCGGCCGAAGAGTCCTTTGATGACTTGGGTGATGATGAGGCAAGATCTTTACTTGAGAAAGTGGCTAGGACCGATGCTCATTATGGGTTTAGGAGAGTAGGACGAGGGACAAAACCCCAAGTGTTGGATGACCCTCCATCTCATGTTTACAATGTTCGTTCCCATCATGTTACCCCTCCCCCTTTGAATGTGAATGTTATGCATGAGTTAACATCTTCATATGAATCTTGTGGTGATTTGAGATATGACATAAATGAAAGTCCATAGACTTTAATTAGACTCCTCTAATTAGTTGCTAAATTACTTGTTAATTTAGTATTAAATGATCTATGTAACATGCATGCAAATATAAAGAAATTTATATAAAAGAAGAAATTTCCTCACGTTGATATGGAAAATATAAGGGCACAACAAGAACTCCTTCTTGTTGTTCATGAGCTAATAATATGGATGAACACAATTAATCTTCAAACTAGAAGATCTCCTCTAAGTTGCACCAAGATTAACCCAAATAATCTACTCTTATTATTAACTAGATAATAAGATAGATAATATACTACTAATATTATGACTATATTACTACACTAGTAATACTTAGTAAATATTAGTATATGAGAGTTTTTAGTGAGAGGAAGAATTTTAGAGAGAAGTAAACAAATTGCACAAAATCAAGTCGTAAAAATGAACAACAAATGCTCATTATAAGGCCATTTTGGCTGGACCATATTAGTCCAAAAGGACTCTTATTTTGTTCAATTTGATCACATGCATTAGAGTGGAGTGTTGTAGAATATGTGATGATTATATTCTACTTGTTATGTCACTTTCAATTAGTAACTAAAGAGTAAAAACAAGAACAACAATCATCACCATGTAACTACAATCTAACCGGCCACAATGGCCTAGTTTGGTCCATTTTGATTTTTGATATTTGTCTCACAAATACTTATTGATCATATGGTTAATTATCTTGTATAATTAAGTGTTAATTTGATCATATAACAATTATATGACTCAATTAAATAAATAATATGTACTTAACATTTTAAGTAATATTTTACCATTATATCAATATATAATGGGTCCCACAATGCTTAGTTAATTTATTTTACAACTCTTTGTAAATATAATTAACTAATTACCTCTATCTCAAAACCTCAACTAATTTAGTAATTTAACGATTAATTACTAAGTTAAATCTTATTTAATCGTATTAAAATAAGATATAAATTTATTAGTCAATTATCGCATAATTGAAAAATAAAGCTTAATCGAATTTGAGTTCTTAACTCAATTTCTAACAATTAACTCTGTACATATCGAATATATGTAATGTACTAATTAACTGTATCGTATACAAATAATTAGTTACTATTTGGATTTCATCCTTTAGGTGTGACCGAAAGGGATCAGTTGATCACCGCCGTCAAACGACAATAACGTCAAACTCTAGTTAGCGAACCGTTATTGATTTACGTTAATCAACTCACTAATCATATATATAGTCAATAATTATCCCAATTATATTCCATAATAAGATTATTTATGTGGCGCAGTATTGTGGAGGACACCTACTCCAACAATCTCCCACTTGTCTGACACAAGTGTGCGTCACCGATTCTCTTGTCTCTTTATCACATCTCCCACTCAACGCAAGGTGTCTTTCAGGTCGCACTTGCGATTGACCATATCTAGAGTGGTTTTCTCGATAGGGAGAGTAAGGCTTCCTGACCGGAAAATCTACCATAAGATCGTCTTTCCGAGCGTGGCCACGCATTTACAAGTAACTTCTCTCCGATTGGCCTCAAGATGTTGTTTACCCACGTTGTGGTCAATTCCTGTTGATCCATCTACCTGTATATGCAGATCAACCATGATCCAGAAGAGTCCCATCGGCCTCCTTTTTAAACGGCACGACCTTAGAACAATCAACCAAAAAACCAATCGGAAACTTAACGCACCGACTCAGATAGACGGTCCACCTTCACCAGAATTCGACTTATAGAATAAGATAGAATACCCTGCCGGAACGACGAGGCAATCAATAATTGATTTAAAGGGTCTCTACAATGTCTCTGTCCTACAGATTTCATACAGTCTGTCTAGTCAACGACAGTCATCCCTGACCCCTGGTGCTGAACCAACCATCGATCTACTTACAATCTAGTCATTTCGAGACGTCACCTCATTGAGTGACTAGGGACAAAATACTAAGTTCGTCCTGTTCACTTGAATTGGGTTCAACCTTTCTTTCAACCAATTCTGATAAACAAAGTATTAAAATTTAGTCAAACTAAATAAAGGAGTTTTTAATGAAACTCTAACAATGAATGCGATTATCAAATATTTGGAAAAATTGATACGCTATCAATAATTTCATATCTTATAATCTTTAGCAATTCATGTACATATTTCAATCCCCATTGAAATGACATGACTATCATGTTCAGCCTGCAAAAAGCATGGCTAATGGATTAGCAATACTTGCATCTTTCCTATTGTTCTGATTGCTATTTCTCTTTGTCTACGTAATCTCATATTACATAAAACTTTATGAGTACGCGTCTAGGTTTGAATCTAGACTTAGGACTCTTGGCCTCAATGTAGCTCCCACTGTTTTACCAGTATCATGGGATAGGATATACAGCTATATGAATATTTCTAGTCCCTCCAATACTGTCGAATCCAGCTAAACTTTCATATGCATCATCATATTAAACGTCAATGTACTTGCATTCCGTGTAAATCCGCAATAATAAACTGCCTGGAACACTTCCAGCGGATACATGACATTTATATCTGAAAATGTCACTCCTACTTGGAACCTTTCCAATAGTATTTTCTGTTTGGAACTCTTCCAACAGATAAATCTTCTATGAAACACAGCCAGTTCGTGATTTCAAATCACTTTGATCAGTTTGGAAACTGAAGTCTGTGTAAACTCTTACACACAACTGATCAGTTTGGAAACTGAAGTCTGTGTAAACTCCAATTATATGAAACATATCTTTAGTCCTTCGCAAGTACTTAAGGATGTTCTTTATGTCTATCAAGTGACTCTCACTTGGATTTAATTGCAAATGATTCGTCATACTCAAAGCATGCGAAATGACGGATTGAGTATACATCACAGCGTATATAATTGACCCCGCAGCGGAAGCAAAAGGATTCAATTATGATGTGTTCAACTTCCTTGAACTAGTAAAAGTTCTTATCAATATAAGAATTTTGACTCAATGCTAATATCCTTTTAGATTTATCTCCATAAATCAAGATATCTAAAAGATGTATTCTACTTCTCCAAAATCTTCCATTATCTAAAATGATCGATATGTCTCCACATATAAGACTGATGAAAACCATATTACTCCCACTAAACTTCATGTATAAACATAATTCCTCGAGATATCGAGAAATATTTTATGACATGATTGACACACCAATTCCAACTCTTTAGTGCTTACTTAAGACATCCTCTTAAGCTTGCAAATTACTTAGGATAGTTAGGATCTACGAACCCACAGGTGAATATAAAATATACTACCTCTTCTAGAATCGTATTCAAGAAGGTGGTTCTTGAGGTCCAATTGACATCATACTATTATGATATGCTGTAATCGCTAAGTATATTCGAATGGATCAAATAATTAAGGTTGGTGCAAATCTCTTTGCCTACCAAGTTATCTTTGAAAACATTTTAATGTTCATCCATGCAAATTTCGATCTTAAAAATCAATTTACATTGAAGAGGTCGTACTTCTTCAAGTAAAATTTACCAGGTCACATACCTGACCATCATGCATGGAGTCCATTACTAATCGTATGACTCTAAGCCATATCAAGAAGTTGGGACTAAAAACAGTCTTTTATAAGTCGCATATTAGAATTCATCACTATAAAGGAGCGATAAAATTCCACCTGACCTCCTAGGTTCCGAAGAAACAACTACTGAACAAGCAATGAGAAAAACTTTTTCCGGACCATATGCTCAGTTTGTGGCTCTTGAAACATTTTCTCCCACTCTGTCTTATCAAGAAATAATCGTATTTTTATTGAAAGACAGCATCACGAGTCACAAACGCTTTGTTCTCGTGGTCAATGTGGGATTATTGCGCACTTGTTTCATTCAAATAACTTATAAATTAGGTACGCTACCTACCCATATCGTATATGGAATGAAATCAGACTGTTTTAAATGTGTTTTAATATGGTGGGAAAAGAAATAGCAAGACGAAAAATATTAAGTCCCAAGGTTAGTCAACTTGCCATTTGACTTGATAAAGACAAAACCATATATCGTATAAGGTTCTGTTTCTCTATTCAACACACCTTATCTATAATGTGTGTTAAGAAGTTACATGTGAAACCATTTCACAATACTTTTTTGGTGAAAATCAAAGTCAATACTTAGATAATTTTATGAGTTACGAGTTAGTCCGTAAGTCCTTGATCTTAATGCTCTATGGTTATACGACGTCTCATTGAAGCCTTTGAACCTTTTTCAAAGATTCTCTTATGCACCCCTCATTAAGTAGAATCAAACATAATATCTACTTAAATCGTCGGTAAATCAAGTGAAGTAATCATTACCATCTCTGGTTGTGTTTGTTATTGGACCACACGTATTCTTATGTAATGGGGCCAATAATTTAGTAGTTCGATTTCCATTTCAACAAAAGGGCACGAATCATCTTGCCTTGAATACAAGATTCGCACACACACCATAAGATTCAAAATCAGTTGGGTTAGGGATAGTTGTTAATACTAGCCTCTTAATGTACTACACAATCCAGAATTAAGATTAGACATAGGTCACCAATTTTGAGCCTTTTTCAATCTATATGACAAGTAATTTCTAGTTTAAGTCAAGAATATAATTACCTTTGATTGGTATGGGATAACCATTGACCAAGTATAGGCATAAATAGATACAACGCTTGTTCCATTCACAAAAGTGAAACACTTGTGTCGTACACAAAAGTGGATACTATATTCTTTATTTAGAGGTCATGTACATGATAACGTTTATTAAAGTATACCTGTAAATTCAAGACTAGATTGATCACATTATAACTTTTATATGTCTCTATGAAAATAGAACTACAATAGTTATATTTCCCTTGTAGGTCGACATTTAATCATGGTTAGTCGTCTCACGAATCATTATTATATGCATTGAATACATTGATGAAAACCATAATGGGTATCTGATACCCAAAACTTGCATTTTAGCAAAATAAATGTCGATCATATAGATATTATGGGTGGAAAAATACACCCAATTTCTAACTTTTTAGAAAACATGGGGCAGATTCTTTTCTTGTGTCCTACACTGTAAAATAGAATCGTCAAAAGTTGGGTTCGACACCTTGCTTGGGTTTTGACTTTACTATTCAAAATAGTCTTGCCTTTTTTCCCTTGCCTTGTTTCAAAGTCGAGCCAACCTACTCTTGAACCTCGTCTTAACAATTAAGAATATAAACATTATTCTTAGTGCTCCCACTCACTTTCATGAATCTCTACTTAGACAAGTATATTGGAATTATTGTGAAGACTATTCTTCATTTCATTCATGGTTTTACCTTCAAAAGGATAAACTTTTCATGAAGTGACTACGGTATTTGGTTGTTCACGATTTCAAATAAATCGATTAACCTAGTCATCCCAACTGATTTGGCCTCTTTTGAGGTAAGCCTCGATAAGGAGCATTATGATGACATGCCAAAATACAAATATTTTCTTTGGAGCAAAAATTTGATGTACCATTGTTATAAGAAGGCGTCACAAAATATTCAAAAACGCTTTTGACTAAGTGTGACTGATTCATTTACTCTTCATAAGAGACATTTGCAACGGTGAATATGAGGATCAAAAGATAAAATTCATTTTGTCTTTAGCTACGGTGGTTTAAACGAAGATCGCAATCAATATACTACCGTATAAAATAATGGAACCCTTTTCCACGATTGAACTGTATTTTAAGTTCAATAGAAGAAAAATAATTGTTCATTGCGCGAATAAAAATAACTATCAACGGAAAATAAACATCATTGCTTATAATAATGCACTGTAAAACAATTTACAAGTTTTAGCATTCAATATAATGACCTCTCCCTAAATTATATAAATGATTCCAAGACCCATCAATAAATAAAAATAATCATCGCATGCTACTTTTATTTAGAAATGGTAAGTCTTTACGTGACTAATTCTACCGTTAGAACTCTTGGTTGACGGATTTCAACTAAATCCATCTCCTAGTCCCAAGATAACGCTTATCTCGTTGAGTCCAATCCAATTTAGCTTGTGATCGTATCACCCTACTTACCCGAGGTAAAAAGGGACCCACGAGCGTGGTAGCCCTAATGAACACGGGATTCATAGGTGTTATTAATTGGTAAGGCTAATATCAATTTTTAAATATGTGAGAGATCTTGTCAATTTAGTTATTAATTCCCTATAAGTGAACTAAGTCGGTGAATTGTGAATAACGTTGAATTGACAATAACGGTAAATAAAAATGCATGTGTGACGATTTTGGCATGAGCGGAAATAAAGCAAGCAACCAAGCAACAATAAAATCCTAGTATGGCCACCTAGCTAATCAAAATTAACTAGATAGTTACAAATTCGGAAACCAACTCCTTGGTCCCTTGCCTCTTCACTTGGAACACCTTCCACAATGGCACCGTCTTGAGGGAGTCACCGGTCTTCATAAAAATAATTACAAATATACAAATATACAAATTCCTATTATACATTTATTCTATAAAATAAAATTATTAAATTATACAAACCGGCGATACGAGATCGCAATAAAATTACAACCAAACCGTTATTCCCTTACATTACGGGTAATAACGAGTAAAAATAACTAGGCCATACTAGGTACAAAATTTGCATAAATTATTAAATAAATGACATTCATTCATTCAACCATAAATAAAATAAATTGCTGCAAAATTCATGCCAAAATCGCCCTAAACCCATTCATGCTCATTGTAGCTCGATTTTACGGGATTTATTGATTTTTAACCATTAAAAATCAATATCAACATTTAAATCTCATTTAAATTCAAACTAATTAACTAAACTGATTTAGAACTCAAAATTAGTCACTACTAATTTTTTTGATCATTAATTAGATCGATTTGATTTCATTTGCTAAATATTACGGTTTAATCATAACAATTATGAAATAAAACCAAAATAAAATAAAAACATCATAAAATTTGAAACCAAAAATTTTTTACATTCTGGAACAATTCCAGAAACTATAAAAATAAAAAACATTTGCTCAAACAATTTAAATTAATTTTATGAACAAATAGCTTTGTATTTAATGGTTTTATCAAATAAAAACATTAGATATAGTAAAACAGTGAAACAAATTATGAAATTTCACCAAGAGTATCTACATCAGAATGTAAAATGTACAAAATAAAAATTTCAAGACCAGAAATGGACGTTTTAATTTTATAAACATTATAATCTCATATTACCGACTTTTATCGTATAAAAATCAATGAACATGCCATACATAAGCAAAAGTCACGAAATTTTACATACAATATGTAAGAAATGTATGTGAGATCATATTAAAATTTCATGGCCAGAATCAACATGCAACTATTTTTAGTTAACTTTTAACTCATAAAATGCATGTTAACTCGGTTTAATCGCCAAAAATCAAAATAAATAGCAAATTAATCCCTAAAATCACGAAATTTGACCAAAAACATTTTGAGGTCAGTAGGTATACATGCACCAAAGTTTTTTTGTCAGAATCGTATTTTAACTCAAAATATTTGATTTATTAGTTATCTTATAACATTAACAAAAATGTCCAAAATGAACATGCATGCTACAAGCTAGCTCTGATACCACATGAAAGTCCATAGAACTTAATTAGACTCCTCTAATTAGTTGCTAAATTACTTGTTAATTTAGTATAAAATGATCTATGTAACATGCATGCAAATATAAAGACATTTATATAAAAGAAGAAATTTCCTCACATTGATATGGAAAATATAAAGGCACAACAAGAACTCCTTCTTGTTGTTCTTGAGCTAATAATATGGATGAACACAATTAATCTCCAAACTAGAAGATCTCCTCTAAGTTGCACCAAGATTAACCCAAATAATCTACTCTTATTATTAACTAGATAATAAGATAGATAATATACTACTAATATTATGACTATATTACTACACTAGTAATACTTAGTAAATATTAGTATATGAGAGTTTTTAGTGAGAGGAAGAATTTTAGAGAGAAGTAAACAAATTGCACAAAATCAAGTCGTAAAAATGAACAACAAATGCTCATTATAAGGCCATTTTGGCCGGACCATATTAGTCCAAAAGGACTCTTATTTTGTTCAATTTGATCACATGCATTAGAGTGGAGTGTTGTAGTATATGTGATGATTATATTCTACTTGTTATATCACTTTCAATTAGTAACTAAAGAGTAAAAATAAGAACAACAATCATCACCATGTAACTACAATCTAACCGGCCACAATGGCCTAGTTTGGTCCATTTTGTTTTTTGATAATTGTCTCACAAATACTTATTGATCATATGGTTAATTATCTTGTATAATTAAGTGTTAATTTGATCATATAACGATTATATGACTCAATTAAATAAATAATATGTACTTAACATTTTAAGTAATATTTTACCATTATATCAATATATAATGGGTCCCACAATGATTAGTTAATTTATTTTACAACTCCTTGTAAATATAATTAACTAATTACCTCTATCTCAAAACCTCAACTAATTTAGTCATTTAACGATTAATTACTAAGTTAAATCTTATTTAATCGTATTAAAATAAGATATAAATTTATTAGTCAATTATCGCATAATTGAAAAATAAGCTTAATCGAATTTGAGTTCTCAACTCATTTTCTAATAATTAACTCTCGTACATATCGAATATATGTAATGTACGAATTAACTGTATCGTATACAAATAATTAGTTACTATTTGGATTTCATCCTTTAGGTGTGACCGAAAGGGATCAGTTGATCACCGCCGTCAAACGACAATAACGTCAAACTCTAGTTAGCCAACCGTTATTGATTTACGTTAATCAACTGACTAATCATATATATAGTCAATAATTATCCCAATTATATTCCATAATAAGATTTATTATGTCGCGCACTATTGTGGAGGACACCTACTCCAACAATAAATGCTTATCATTCTTGTTCTTGCCTACCCCTTATGAGCACTAATGTGATGAATGATGTTAGTAATGATAAGCAGAATTTTCAATCTTATCATTCTTCCACTCTCTCGATGAAAACGTGTGATATGCAAACGTTTTCACTAAGTAGTGATCCATGTGATGGTTGTGGAGATAAATTTAATATGTATTCTTCTTATATTCCTCAAATCCCCATTATTTTTCTTATATTCCTAAAATCCCCAAAAATGATTATATGGTGAATGATGTTAATGATTTGCATGTCTTTGAATCTTCTTGTGAACCAATTCACCCTTTTTCAAAATAACTTCCATCCCCTTTATCCCAACATACCTCTCACTTAGTTAATGTTGTTGTGATAAACAATAATTGTGAGTTGGAAAGTGTGTTATTTGAAGAAAGATGGTTGAATTGTAACACTCTCGATTTTATCATGGTGGATAATTTAATAAACCGTTTTTTATTCGTTAAAATGATCTAAATTTGCTAATTTATTAGTATTTAGCTTTAAATTAATGTTAAGTCATAATTTAGTTTAATCGATTAGAAACCGTGTCTTAATGTCCCGCTTGAAGTACATATTTTGAATTCTATGCGAAATTCTAGTGGAAATCAATCCACGTGGGTGTCGGGTCAAGTTGTGTCTTATGGGCCTTTTCCATTAGGTTTAAACCCATAAAACAACTCATCTCTCTCATCTCTACCATCACAATTTCAGAAATTTCCTCTTCCTCCTTCAACCTCCAAACCAGAAATTAATCCTTAAAAGCTTAACCCTTAAGACGTATGTCGTTTCTTCATCTCTCAACCAAATTCGGATTCGTTTGTTGTTTCAGAATCCCCTATTCTTCCTCTTCCATTCTTTATAATAAAGTTTCATCTTTGTTACCTTTCAAAAATCCCATCTTTTCTTAGAAATAGATTTCGTCCCAAAGTTTAGATTTTTACTTGTCTCGGAGGAAGCTATGAAGACCGGCGAAGGAATTTCATCCTTTAGAAGAAAAGTGGAATTTTATAAGACGCTAAACGAGGTAATGTAGACGGGTTGTGACAACCCTCGCGAATGCGGAAATATAAAACATACAAGCATGTGAATTATCTAGCGGAAATACGGTATTTTAAAAACTTTTATACATGCAAGAAGAAATATACGTGGAGTATCAAATATTACAAACCAAGGTACGAAATAAACTACAACAAGAGACGAAGTCTCTCCAATTATTAACAAAGTAAAAGTGATTAGCAAAACAAGCTAATAACGTCTAGAGGTGTCTCATCCAGGGACAACGCCCGCTAGCTCACACCCGAACCCAAAATATCATAGCAAAAAGCCAGCCAAATCAAGCAACCTGTTCATCCATGAAAAAACATGAACGCCACAGTCAGTGGGGAGTAACTCCGGGTTCTCCCAGCCATATCACATTAAACGTACATAGAAGGAAAAACCAAAGTGGAAGCATGCATATATAGGTATACATGTGAAATACGATAAGAATAGATAGGCAATTCGATATTTAATGATAAGAGCATATAGAATACAAATCCGAATCCATCATGTAATACAAAGACTCGGGGAAGACACTCTTAGGCAACCGAATACGCTCACTAGGGCTTACATCTCACCGTTAGCGGTATAAGTTTGATAAGATTGAGACTCAACAAACAAACCATGTCAAGTCATGCAATGACCATGAATAATCAATCATGTAATCACGCATCCACACATAACAATACAATGACGACTTCTCTCACGGTAAATGAAACGCACTAGCACCGTGTACATGGCAAGTATGATTAACATGCATCCACGGGAGAAAAACATTCCCTGAACGCATATACGATTCAATCCATTTCGTATATGTAGACTAATTTCCTCCTGGTAGGACGATGATAATAATACGGTTCCTAATCTAAACCTGGCCAGATTCTCGAATAACCATTTTCCGATTCGACATGCGTTGACATTTCGCATCCAAGACTCGGTCAATCAAATGACGCCGAGTACCCCAAATTCGGTAGAATAATTCACGAAAGAGGCAGAAAAGAGCTCGAGCCACATAACAAGCGGTACGCTACATGCAAATAACACCACCTCGCAAGTACACAACATTTGACGGCCGGGTCGATCAACGAAAAGCGTTCAACTCCCAACAACGTCGTCGTATGCCCACTACACATGCAATTAAGCAGTAGGATACATCCCCGTTCCGACATTCCAGCCTTACGAACGTGGAGGTAGCCAAGGAAATTAGAGCACAAAGCACATGACAAAATAGTGCTCAAACCGTATCATTTGTAAAAACCGACTCAAAGTGGAACATACCAAAATTCGTCACAAAACATGTGATACAAGCGAATGAAATGTCATATATTCAAAACATTAATATTATAAGTCACTACGTAAAATTATACGATAAACGAATCATGCAAACTATTGTAAACGAAATCGTAAACAAGAAATACAAACAACATCCAGCAGGAGCCAGCCGGTCAGGTGGACCGGCTGCCGGTCAACCGGCTAAGGCCATCTATCATATGAAAAACCAACTTGAAAATACAGGGTGTCCCAGCCGGTCAGGTGGACCGGCTTTCGGTCACCCGGCTGGGACCTAAGGTATTATGAAAAATCAAAGGAAAAAGGGTGAGGTGTCTCAGCCGGTCGGCTGACCGGCTGCCGGTCAACCGGCTGAGACCAACGTCATGCTTAAAAATCACGTAACAATCCAACAATATACAGCCACTGCCCCAGCCGGTGGTCTGACCGGCTGCCGGTCGACCGGCTGGGGTCCATATGCACGAAAATCACCATTTCAACTAAGCTTCAACATTTATCAATTATTGATTATCAACATAAAGCATAGATTCTCATATAAATTCTCAACAAACGATATATACCATCATCAACACAATTACTAAACTCATTAATCGTATTCTAAATACGATTCCTAGCATAGATAACATGTAAAACACGTAAATGATATCGAGTAACCCTTCACCGTTACCTTTATGCGTCTTCACTCCGCGTCACGGTCCTCTTCAATTAGGAAATAGTCTCTGTCGGGATCTTGGAGGTCACCACCTACGAATAGATCATAAAAGATGAATATAATTCACCTTTGAGAAAGACAGATAAAATGAAAAGCGAGAAAGACGGTAATTTTATTATCAATACGGATAGATAAAGCTAAGAGGGGAAGAATAAGACGAACTTACGAGAATTTGAGCGAAAAACGAATGAGATAAGTCGATTCAAAGATTGGATCAAAATGGAGGCAAGGGTTTTGATTTTCTTAAGGAAGAAGTAAGCTTGAAATGTGTTTGTGTGAGTATGGATTAGGTTAGGAGAGTATTTGGGAGTATGAGGAAAAGTCAAGAAAAAGTCAAAGTCGCCTTAAGACGGGATTCACATGGAATCTCGCGGAAAATCTAAATACGAACTCGGAAATTCTAAATTTGACTCGGAAGATTTAATTCTAAAATAAAACTTAATTTCGCTGAAAAGTATCTGTATAATATTTTTAAATTACAAATAGGGTACATTTGCGGGTGTTACACGGGTTACTCGATATCACATCTTTATGTGTTTTAAATAATGAATTAGTAACCAAATAGTAATGGTTATGACAATTTCATATTGTTGGATGCTTTATGAGAGAGTTATGTTGGATAAAATATTAACCTTGTCGTAAATTACATGTTTATATGATCATATGTCATCTTTGTGGTTACGTTGAATTGGATGTGTGTGAACATGTTGAAATTAGTGCTTATTTAATTTCGTCTTGTGCATAAAACCGTTGGAACGAGCTAAGGGACGAAACCCGCTTCAAACAAGTCATCCCATGCCCGTCCATAGGCTCGTCCCAACCAGGAAAAGGGCCGTACTGGCCCATACCGGTCCGTGACAGACCACAGGTCCCCATTTCCCCTCGTCCCATATAACAAGTGTCGGGCGGGACAGATTTGGTCCTGGCCGGGACATATTTGGTATCGGCTGGGACTGACCCCAGAACTAAAAGTTTCTAATATGTTGAAAGATGGGTTGGCGTCGGAAAAATATGCGGTTTAGCCTTTTGAATCACCCTAATCGGAGACCGTATGAGTAAATGACATGTGTTTTACTATTTTGCGTTTTTTAGTGAATATAAAATATGGAAATGTATTGCTTATACTATTAAGCTTATCTTAACGACATAGCTACCATGATAGATTCACTCACATGTTTATATACGTATATATATTACCCTCACATGTTTAATTAGCGGTTTTAATGTATGAATTGGTCTTGTTTAACAGGATTATCATTATATCGCAGTTTGTTTGTCGTAATCACATGTCTTAGTCAAATAAGTCTCATATACCTTGAGTAGTCCGTTGAGTATTGTTTGATTGGATGATATGGAACTCTCATTTCCCGTTTGTACCCTTATACTCGTTAAACGTTATGTCGGAGCGATAGAAATACATTCTTTGATATGTTAGTAGGGATATGACAAAGTTTTTGGGAGGCGAACGCAATGCGTTGATCGACCCAGCTGTCAAATATTGTATTCTTGCGAAGAGGTGTCATTGCATGTAGCGTACTTGCTTGTTTATTGTTGACTTCATCTCCATGTGGTTTAGCCGGAGTTTGATGCTTATACTCGTCCGCCTCTTTCATTTGGTTGAGCCGAATTTGGGGTACTCGCTTCTGTGTGGTTGAGCCGGAGGATCGAGTCTTCGATGCGTAATGTTGATCGCATGTCGAATCGGAACAGGTTTTTTCCGAGAGTCTAGTCGGGTTTAGACTAGTACCGTATTATATTATTGCCGTCCTACCGGAAGGATTAGAGTCTTGAGTATACATATTTTTTACTGTATATGGTTCAGGAAAACGTTTATCCTTTGGACTAGTTCGTCTTGTCTTGCAAAGTACATATGTTAGTGCGTGTCATTTACCGTGAGAGTGTGTTTGTAATACATGATGGTTTGGTGGGTTTATATGGATGTTTAAATGCCGTGTATTGTCTTGTGAGTTGTGTCTCCATTCTCTTCGATTATATGGTTATTAGCGGTGAGATACAATCTGTTAGAAGCAATATAGTTGTCAAGGTGAGTCTCTCCTAGTCTTATATATATGATGATCATATCTTTGTTACTCCTCACATGCTTACATCGTTCTTATGAAATGTGATCGTCGTAATTGGCATGATACCTATATACTTATGATAATATATTTTTACATGCTCTAATTATGTTTGCTTTAATGTGATATGACTGGGAGAACCCCGATTTACTCTCCCATAGACTGTGGTATTCATGTTTCATGAATGAACAGATTACAGGTTGGTGTTGCATGGTGTTTTGGCAAGTGTGCTAGCGAGCGTTTTACTTACAACGATTCACCCTTAGCGTTGTAGTTTATATTAGTTTTATTATCTTATTCTTGTAGTTATCAAGGGCTCGCGATCCCTTATATTTATTAAGCTACAATTTGTATAAATAATTTAAGTAAGCTTTGATTTTATAACATAAAGCGACATTCGCAGTTTTGCATTTAAAGTTTTTTTAAATCTCGTATTTTCCGCTGCAAATCTATGTGTTTACTTCATTGCAAAATTGCAGGGTGTCACAGTTGGTATCAGAGCTATAACGCTCCTGACGCACATTCGTGCACCCAAACCTTAAATAACTTGACCAATGAATAATGAATGAGAGATGGGTAGATTTAAGGACCTAAGATGGTAGTCCTTAGTATGCTTGATGTTTGTTAGGTTTTAAGTTGTTTGTTGATTGGTTTGAGGGGTGTTATGCTTGCTTGGTTCTAATGCCTCAAGATTGACCATGTGAGGCTATAAGAAGTACACTTTGCTGAAGGTTGAAAATTGACTAGCCTAATTGTTTGAAGCTTGTTTGTATCTGATTGAAGATCATTCCTCTTTGTAGTGTACTTTGCTCTCTTCTCTTTACCTTGATGCTTCTTTTTCTCTCCTTGGAAAATTATTCTTGTTACTTTCCTCCGACTTATCTTGGTATCTTGCCCTTTTCTTTTGACCTCTTGTGGATACATTTCCTTTGGTTTTGTTGAAAGTAAGACTTTGCTTGAATGAGGTTGAGACTTTGGCGAAAGTTGTGTGAATATGACTTTCACCTCATAGTGGTGAGTTAGTCTATCATGGGAGAGTGTGGTGAGACATGTTTGGAGACTCTAGTGCAAAGGTGTTGGCCATGATGTATGTGTAAGTGATTTTGGGAATTAATGGTGTAAGGTTGAGTGTTTGGCCTTAGACTTTTAAGTTTGTTGGTGACCTAATCTTTTTAATTTAGGAGTTTGATGACATTAGTGTGGCCTTGTGAATCCGGCCTATGTGAGTCTAGTTAGTTTAAGTGAAAAGCTTTGGATAATACCTTGAGCTGTAAAAGGATTTTGAGGATAAGAGATTTCTTATAGAAGTATTAGTTTAGGTGTTTTTGTATAGTCTTGATGGAAAGTAGTTTGGCTCTAATTCTTGGGTTTGAAGTTGTGCCCTTTATTTACGGTATCGGAGACTTGTTTGAGGTAGTAAGATGTTATGGTAAGACGAATATTGTGGATTCATTATGGACTAAAGTCCAATGACGTGCATTTGATGTAAATATTTTGGAACTTGATGATGACTTTTGATTTAGTTGGGTGCTTGGGTTTGGGTGAGCTCGTGGAATGTATGAGTTGAAAAGGGCCTAGTATAGATAAATCTTTGTTAAACATTCGGTTTTAGAAACCTTTGAAGTGGTGGTGAATATTTGAGTTAAAAAAATGTTATTATTCTTGAGTTTCAATGTCGCTTTTGGGAGTTCGTGATCTCTGAAAGGATGGATGATTTGGGATATGGTTGATTTGTCAAATTTTGGTGTGTACCTTCTCTCGATGCCTTGTAGTAGGTGGTTCATTCGGAAAGACTTTCTTTAGAGAGATAAGTTGATTTGATGTCGCCTGATATTTGAGATAAGAAATTTTGTGGACTTGTAAAGGGCTTGTTCTTGGATTTGATTATTTTGATATAAGGCTCTAAATGCTTATAGTTGTGACTTTGTTTGAGAGAACCTTAAACTATAGGATGTACGTAGTTTGAACTTTATATCTCTCCTCGTACCATTATCCTTCTCCTCTTTCTTTTATACAAATTTTGCTAAGCTTGATCTTTAAGAAAATGTCTTCTCTTATATTTTCCTTTACTTGGCTATTTTCATAGCTTTAGTATCTATCCAATTTCTTGCTTTTGATCTCTTATCTTTATCATTCCTCTATTTAATCTCATATCTTTTTGCATTTCTTCCTTGAGATTTCCTAGTGTTTCATATCTCGTAGTTGAATTCTCTCTTCTCTTGTGAGTAAGTTGCCTAATTAGCTAGTGTAAAGAGTTAGTAAATTGCATTTCAAGGATTCTTGAGCTATAGTACCTACCTTTTTGCCGCGCTAGTTTTGATGTTGCATCTTGATCATGGGATTGGAAGTTTAATCTTAGGTTACATCTATCGGCGGTATTGTATTATCTTGGTGGCTTTGAATTTTTGGAGCTTAATGTCGCGGTGTTATTTCAAGGTTCGAGTTAATCGTGAGGCCAATTTGCTTTTTTTTAGTATTAGAATAGTTGCCTTGGAGATACATTTGGGAATTAGATGTCTCTAAATGTTGAATTCTAAAAGAGACTTTGCTTTACGATAACTATGATTTTGATCATCGTGATAGGATTATTTTGTAACTGAAGATCGATGCATTTTGAGTTTTAGATGATTTGAGTAGTTGTCTCATCGCTATGTGCTTGGGCATTTGTTGTTTGGAGGTAGTAAGTATCCCTTCTTGAAGTATTATAGTTTGAGATCGAGAAATGTTCATTTCAAGCTTTGGATAGTGAGTATTGAGTTGTTATGTGTAACACCCGGAAATGTACCCTATTTTTCTAGTAGAAATATTTTACGAAATCTTTTCAGCAAATTTAAGTTTTAATTTAAAATTTAATGTTTCGAGTCGAATTTAGAATTTCCGAGTTCGTATTTGGAATTTCCACGAGATTCCATGGGAATCCCGTCTTAAGGCGAGTTTGACATTTGGTTGACTTTTCCTTACTTATACTCATACTCCTTAACCTATTTTTCCTACACAAACACAAAATCATTTCTTCCTCTTTAAGATATCCCAAACCATTGCCTCCTTAGCTTTTTCCGATCTTTGATTCATCGTAAATCCTTCGTTACTCAATAGAATTCACGTAAGTTCGTCTTATTCTTCCCCTCTTAGCTTCCTCTATCCGTATTGGTAATAAAATTATCGTCTTTCTCGCTTTTCAAACTTTCCGTATTTCTCAAGATGAATTTTAGTCATCTTTTACGATCTATATGTAGGTGGTGACCCCCAAGATCCCGACAAAGTCTACTTTCTAATCGAAGAGGAGCTTGACGAGTAGTGAAGACGCTTAAAGGTAACGGTGAAGGGTTACTCGATATCATTTACGTGTTTTATATGTTATCTATGCTAGAAATCGTATTTAGAATATGGTTAGTGAGCTTGGTAAGTGTGTTGATGATGATATATGTTGTATGTTGAGAATTCATATGAGTTTTGAGGATTTATGATAATATTGGATGATAATTGAAATTGGATCCTTAATGAAAAATGGGATTTTCGAGTGAATTGGACCCCAGCCGGTCGACCGGCAGCCGGTCAGACCACCGGCTGGGGCACCTGCTGTATATTATTGGAATTTTAAGTGATTTTGGAATGAGAAGTTGTGTAACACCCTCAAATTTGCGGAAAGAAAAAAAATAATTTAAATACATAAAAGATAATAATACAATACAAGGTGTCATAAATAAAAAAGGTCATTTCAAAACGGAAATAATATTATACAAAAGAAATATACAAGACGGGAGACATATCTCCCGTATAAATACGGAATGAAAAGAGTATATAATAATATACAATCTAAGAACCGAATATAGGTCCAAGGTAAATACTTCGCTCGCTAGCTCGTCAATGTACCCCAAATATGCATTCACCACCTGTTCGACCGCATTAAATATAAACACGGAAGACACAGTCAGTGGGGAGTAACTCCGAGTTCTCCCAGCCACGAAATGTCGAGTTTAATGAAACATGAAAAACATAAAAGCAATGTATATAGAGAATACAAAACCTTAACATATATGATATGGTTTTCATGTTATGAAACAGTTAACTAACATATAACCTATCATATGAAAGCTATCATGTGAATCCGATAATAAAATATAACACGAGGTAGAGAAGCTGGTATGCTGGCTCAGCGGTTACCATGTAACATGGCCCTGATACACTCAAACCTTAATCAACACGTAATCATGTGATTCAGTTAACAAACGGTAATCCAAACTCTATCAACCTTAGCTTGCATCTCACCTTCTAAGATTCATAGAATCATACAAACATGAAAGACCAATACTTCTACAAACAGGCATAAGTTCTTAGTACGCGATAGTACTATTCTGTAACTCAGGCTATTACC
>JAIUZE010016101.1:0-16967 GCA_022085475.1 Heliosperma pusillum | reverse complement strand
AAGATTCATAGTATCATCAAACATGAAAGACCAATACGTCTAAAAACAGGCACAAGTTCTTAGCACAGTCAATAGTCGACTTCTGTAACTCGAGTCTATACCACAAGGTAGGAAAACATCCTAGTCCTAGACTGATCAGACCTAGCGACAACAGCTAACCCATTCCCTGTCTCATTACCAACAGTACATGAGAATCTCTAATAGGCGACCCCCTAAGCAGAGTTGGCTAGTACTTAAGCTGGCTCCATTCCCAAAGTGGAAGCAATTAGGCAGCCATGCCCCGGCTTGGTATCAAAAGGCCCAAGCCAGTGACACAAAAGCTATCAAGCTGTAAACTCCATATGCTCGTTAAAGATAGTAAGGCCTATCAATGTCATGGTCCAAGATACTCATTTAGAATTAGAATGGTCAAGACGCCATATAATCATAATTCTCTATGGGTACGTAGTCAACACGACATATATCATACAATTACACAGTCACGGGAAAAACTTCCTATCATGTGACTAATTGCATATAAATCACATTCAAATATCATATCGCCTCATATCTACTAAGGCTCATTTATTCATTCATTAAATAAAACTTACTTGAAGACAAATCCCCGACCCGAGTCCCGCGACGGGTCATCAGTCAAAACGGGGCTGACTAGATCTTTGTTTGACCAAACCCGTTTGATCAAACCGGCTAGAAACAGAGTCTTTACCATATAGACTTGAACATAAAAAATCATCATATTCATTACATGTTATTTTATTAAAACTTCTAACATGTGAATTATTAAATCTTACGAAAAACCCGCTTGACTTAAAGGATATAAATTTAAACTACGATCTCGTCTTATAATTTCTAACATGTGAGAAATAATAATTTTATGAAAAACCTTTTTAATTAAATATTTTACTTATTAACATTTCCCACTTGCTAAATATTACAAAACACGATAAAATGGCAATAACTAAAAAACCGTCACAAGACCTTCATTTCTTATTCAAATCCGTCCTAACTTATATTTCTAGAATCTCCTCTTCGCTCTCCATCTTCAAGTACGGTTTATTTTCAATTCCGACAAAATTGTTTTCAACACTTTAATTATGGAAAATCAAGTTTTAATTCTAACAATATTATTCTTGTCATTTCTTATAGGGGAAGATTTTGAAGACGAGTTTGGTGACTCGTATATGAGGAAGATGAATTTGCCATGTTTTCTAGAAACATTGTTGGGATGGTCAATAGCCAAGGATTCAAAAATTTCAAAGTGAACAATGCTAGAAAACGTTTTCCTAAGAGACGACCAAGTTCCACTATGGGATGTTTCAAATGTGGTGACAAAGGTCACTTAATTAAAGAATGCCTAAAATGGAATGACATCAAATCTAAGGATAGAAGAGACACGGCCAAGAGAGAACTCAAGCATAAAGTCATGTCCGCCATTTGGGGCATGTCCGACTCCGAGGACGGTGAACCCATCGAGGAGCAACTAGATGCTAAAATGTGTTTGACAAACAATCTCAAAAACAAAACACATAAACTTGCTAGGAGTGAGTCTCTTAGGTGTCTTATGGCACATCCGGATGAATCCGATTCCGAGTCCGACAATGAGGTAAAATATCTTAAGGCTAAGGTTAGAACTTATTCCAAAGACAAGGTGTGTAAGCTACTTCATAAGTTGTTTGACAAGTGTCGTAACCAAACCGAGAAACTTGATGTCATGCAAGATCAAATAGAGGAGATTGCTCAAGAAAACGTTCTTCTAAAACAGGAATTGAATGATACAGACACAGCGACTGTTACTTCTGAAGTTGAGAATGAATTTAAGAGATTAAGGAAATTAAACAAGAACCTGACCAATGAACTTGATTTCCTTAAATCCTCTAGCTCTAGCTCTACCCCCTCTGATCTTGAAGAGATTAACACCTCCTTAGTCTTTCAAATTTCCAAAATCTCAAAGGAGCGTGATGATCTCATCAAAAATCTTGAGCTGTCTAAAACTGAAATAGTCGACCTTGAAAAAGAAGTTGATAGTCTGAAAGTCACAGTCCCTCTGTCTGTTGCCTCTGACATTGAAAAGCAAAGCTCCTCCTCTCATGATATTGTTAAAACTTTAACCACTGAGAATGATCGACTCAAGGTCGATCTTAATGCCTACAAAGGGGAAATTAGAAACCTTCATGAAAAACTTGTTAAGATACAACATGACAATCACAAGAATTGCTCCTCCGACCCTAAAGTCACTCAATTGAAGTTTTGCATCTCCAACCTTAAGATTGACATTGAGCATAAGATCAACACCATCATTGACTTAAAATCCAAGTATGTTGTAATGAAAAATGATTTGGACATCTCTAAGGAAAAGAACAAGTTGCTTTTGGCTAAAATTGAGAAACTTGGCAAGGAACTTAATGAAGTTAAACATGTGTCTAAAAAATGGGAAGGAAGTCAAAATGTCCTGAATTTTCTCACTAGTCAATCCAAGAGGTGTGATAGAGTGGCTGGTCTCGGTTTTAAATGGAACAGTCAGTCGCACTGCTACATTCAGAAACCAGATCCCAGCAAAACTGACTTCCGAAGAAGAAAGTATGTCGGTCTTCCCGAATACATCATTTGCAACTATTGTGGAAAAACTGGTCATGTCTTTAATGCTTGCAAAAAGAGACACAATGACATTGAAAGAAATGTTAAAATTGTAAAGCAAATATGGATTCGGAAAGATCTCCTTAAACAAGTTGGTTGTAAGAAGGGACCCAAATAGATTTGGGTTCCTAAACTTAAAGTCTAATCTCTTGTAGGGCTTGGTGAGAGGCGGCCGCAATTGGTACTTGGATAGTGGATGTTCTCGTCACATGACGGGAGACAAAAGCCAATTTCTCTCATTTGAAGCTTATGATGGTGTCACGGTAACGTTTGGTGATAACAAGAAAGGTGAAGTAATAGGCATTGGGAAGGTTGGTAAGTCATCGTTACTTTATGTCGACAATGTGCGGCTTGTCAAAGGTTTGAAGCATAATCTCCTTAGCATCTCTCAATTATGTGACCGTGGTAACTTGGTTGAATTTAGTACTAGTCTTTGTCGAATCATTGATGCCACAACCCATGAGGTAATACTTGAAGGTAGACGAGTAAAAGACGTCTACCTAACCGATTTAAACACCTTATCCGTACATACCATGTCTTGTATGAGTGTAATGAAAAATGTCCCTTGGTTGTGGCATAAACGATTTGGACATATAAGTACTAAGACTCTTAATACTCTCAAGAGACTTGACTTGGTTGAAGGATTTCCTAACTTAAAATTTGATCTTGATAAAATTTGTGATGAATGTGCTAAATGCAAACATGTTAGAAGTTCCTTCAAATCGAAAAAGGTTGTGAGTACCTCTCGTCCACTACAACTCTTGCACATTGATTTATGTGGACCCATGAGAACTCGTAGTAGAGGAGGGAGTCGCTACGTTTGTGTCATTGTTGATGATTATACTAGGTTTGTTTGGGCATTGTTCTTGAGTTCCAAAGATGAGGCATTTGATGAGTTTTTAATTTGGTTAAAAAGAATTCAAAACAAACTTGATTTAAAACTTGTTTCCATTCGAACCGATCATGGAACCGAATTTGAAAACTCATCATTTGGTGCTTATTGTGATGACAATGGTGTTGATCATAACTTCTCCGCCCCAAGAACTCCTTAACAAAATGGCGTTGTTGAATGCATGAATAGAACTCTTGAAGGCATGGCTAGAACCATGTTATTGTGTAGTAAGCTTCCGTGAAACTTTTGGGCCGAAGCGGTAAATACCGCTTGCTATATTCATAATCGAGTCATGATAAGAAGTTTACTCAATAAAACACCATATGAGTTACTACGTGGAAGAAAGCCCAACATTTCATACTTTAGATGCTTTGGTAGCAAATGTTTTGTTCACAATAATGGTAAAGATAATTTGGGTAAATTCGATCCACGTAGTGATGAAGCGGTTTTTATTGGTTACTCAAATCATAGCAAGGCTTATAAAGTTTATAACAAGAGGACTATGTTGATTGAGGAAAGTGTACATGTCATTTTTGATGAATCTAGTCTCTTTGAGCAGGTAAAATTGATGAGGATGATGATGAATTCGAGATTGGGCTAATGCAAAAAGACTTTGTAATTAATCAAGAAGAAGCTTTGAACAACTCGAACAACACTGACCAGCAACAGACCCAAAGACTGTTACTTGTTACTGACGACACCAACTCAGGGGGAATCAACAGTAACTCTGCTGCTGCTTCTCCCTTCCAGATTGTAACAGTCCCACTGACTGTTGAACAGACAGAGTCCTCCAACTCTGATGAAGGATTAACATCTGACCAGGAAGTAACAGTTACTCATACTGTTGCTGTTGAAAGGGAAGAAACTCCCTTCGTGCCAAGGAAGTGGAAACATCAAAGCTCACACCCTTTGTCAAATTTGATAAGTGACATCAGATCTGGAGTAAGAACAAGAGCCTCTCTCAACAACTTCTGTGCACACAATGCATTTCTCTCTCAGATTGAACCTGCCAATGTAACAGTCGCTCTGACTGTTACTGACTGGGTAATTGCAATGCAAGAAGAACATAATCAATTCAAGAGAAATGAGGTATGGCACTTGGTCCCTAGGCCACCTAATCGTACCGTCATTGGTACTAGGTGGGTCTTTCGCAACAAGCTTGATGATTTCGGAGAAATCGTAAGGAACAAGGCTAGACTAGTGGTGCAAGGTTACAACCAACAAGAGGGTATTGACTATGATGAAACCTATGCACCGGTAGCTAGACTTGAGGCCATACGATTACTCATTGCTTTTGCGGCTCACAAGGGCATTAAACTCTTCCAAATGGATGTTAAAACCGCTTTTCTAAATGGCCATTTGGAAGAGGATGTCTTTGTTGAGCAACCCCCAGGCTTTATGGATAATGATTTTCCTAATCACGTTTTCAAGTTGGACAAAGCTCTTTACGGTTTAAAACAAGCACCTTGTGCTTGGTATGATAGATTGTCAAAATTCCTAATTGAAAATGGGTTTACAAGAGGATCCGTGGACAAAACTTTGTTCATAAAGTCACAGTCTGATGGACTGTTGATTGTGCAAGTATATGTCGATGACATTATATTTGGTGCAACTAATGAGCTTCTTTGTGTGTATTTTTCCGAATTAATGAAATCGGAATTCGAGATGAGCATGATGGGTGAACTAGGATTCTTTCTTGGACTTCAAAACAAACAAACTAAAGAAGGAATCCTAATTCATCAACAAAAGTATATTAAAGAAATGCTTAAGAAATTTGGGATGACGGATGCTAAATCATACTTTACACCTATGGTATCTACGTCCAAGTTGGACAAGGATGAGAACGGCAAAAATGTAAGTGACAAGGTGTATAGAGGTATGATTGGATCTCTTCTTTACTTAACCGCTAGTCGTCCCGACATTCTCTTTAGCGTTTGTTTATGTGCTCGGTTCCAATCAAATCCGAAAGAATCCCATTTCAAAGCCGTCAAATGAATTCTTCGATATTTGATTGGAACCCAACATCTCCACTTGTGGTATCCGTTGTATTGTCCCCTTGATCTTGTAGGATTTTCCGATGCCGACTTTGCGGGATGTACGGTGGACCGAAAGAGCACCTCCGGGATTGCCACGTTCCTTGGACCTTGTCTCGTTTCATGGGGTTCAAAGAAACAAAATACGGTAGCTCTTTCAACGACCGAAAGCGAATATGTTAGTGCCGCTCATTGTTGCTCACAACTTCTTTGGGTACGTCAACAACTTCAAGATTTTGGTATGATTTATGACTCTATTCCTATTATGTGTGATAATACTAGTGCCATAAACATTTCCAAAAATCCCATTCAACACTCTAGGACTAAACATATTGAGATTCGTCACCACTTTCTTCGTGATCACGTAGAGAAAGGACATATTAAGCTTATTTTTTGCAAAACTGAAGATCAAATAGCGGATATTTTTACGAAACCACTAGCAAGAGAACAATTTGAGAAACTTCGTTTAGAAATTGGTTTAATTAATTGTATGTGATTCTTGTGTGTGTGTATCTAATCCCTTGCATGATTGACGAGAATTGGCATGTAAGTATACTCTTTTTTATTCTAATTTATTTGCGTCATGATTTATTATAATTAACCTGCACACCTATGTTTTTAATGGTACTTCAACCAACTTGACCACTCAATGTTTAATAATTACACCTACCATAATCAAAGGATATTTAACCCTCAAAGATAAAACCCTTCACTGTCAAATCAAACTCATCATCCAAAATACCCTTGAATACACCATTTCCGAGTCCCCTATAATCAAAACCAAATCTTGCTCAAAATGGCCTCATTGATCCGCAAGAAAGTTCAAGCCGACATAAAATGGGCGAATGAAATCCTTCTGCTCTATGCAACGGTCGAAGTGAATGTGACATGCAGACAGGTCTATGCAACAGTCCAAGTGAATGTGACATACAGACTGGTCTATGCAACGGTCCAAGTGAATGTGACATTCAGTTACTTATTTGCCAAAGTTAATGCAAGATTAGCCTCCATAATCTTATGCTCACAAGATCTGCCACTTTGTCCAATAAACTGAAGGATTGACAAAAAAAAAAAAAAAAAAAAAAGGTCGACTTTTGGAATTTTTATTTCGATCATGCTTAAGGCCAGAGGATGTTTGGTGCAAGAAAGTGTGGAATCGCAAGGATTGTATGATCTCATGGAAAATTGAGGGAAAATGATGTTGAAAGTTAGTAAAGGGAAGCTTGGGGATGTAAACTACACCACATCCAAAATGCTTAAAGTGGGCTTCTTATTCAAGGGGATTGATGTGGGTGGTGGTGAAGACAATGGTGAAGACAATGCTTAAACATGTTTTATCACTTGACTTGGATGATGCCCTTTTGCCTTGGTGGTGTAAATTAAAAACCCTACCTCATTTTGCCCTTCACCACATAGCCTAAACTTGCCTTTTCTTCTATAGTGGTGCACTATTAAACTATGTTTGGTCTTGTTGAACTTGGTTAACCTTGTTGTTAAACCTTTGTTTTGTTGAAACTACCATTATAGCCTATTTAGTGCGGTTTTTATGATATGTTGTGCATGAGTAATCTGTGTCCGAGGAGAGTATCATTGCCCTTTTGATGATGTCAAGAGGGGGAAATGAAAAAACACACACTAGATGAGCATATAATTGATTAACTCTTGCTTGTTGCCTAGTAGAATTATCTTGCTATCTAACTCTCTTGGTTTTGTTTGCCATATGCTTATTATTGTCATCTTTCTATGTGTGTAGTCGTTGAAAGTGTTTGCTTTGGACCGTCCTTTTTAGGGGGAACTTAATTTTAGGATTATGTGTTTTTAAGGCTTGTCATCATCAAAGGGGGAATTTGTTGAGCTAGTTTGTTGATGATGACATACCTAATTAATATGTGCCTCATAGTTAAGTTTTCAGGAAAATTATGAATCTCCAAGCAAGACTAATCTCCAAGCAAGAGTTGATGAAGAGTTGATGAAGAGTTGATGAAGTGTTGAATGCCCAAGAAAAATCGAGTTGTAAAAGAGTCATCTAAATGAAAAGATTGAAGAGTATGATATTTACAATTGCAACAGTCCATGCAACCGTAACCTCATCTGTTCAGTGTAACAGTGAGGATGACTGTTGCACATGTCTGAAACTTTTCAAAGTCTTTTGAGCTGATAATCTCAAATCGTCTTTTTACCTTGAAAAGATTTTGAACCATTTTGAAATATTGAATGAAAAGGTTTAAAAGAAAACAAGAAGCTAAGGGAATCTTTCCAAATCAATTTCCTTAAAAAGCATAAGACTTTTTCTTATTTGCAAAAAGGATTGCTTGGCTCTTCTCCTAAACCCTCTTGTCCTTACCTTCTTGTTTCTTTAGGTTGATCAGAAAAGTTGAAAGTCTAGCTGCATACTTTGATTCACACTTTGATGTTTATAACATGTGCACTACTTTCTAAATATCAAAACTCTTTTGTTCCTTTGCTTGAAGAGTTGACTCTCTCAAAAAGAATTATTTAATCAATTCAAATCATCTCCTTCTCTATAAATAAGAAGGCACTCATCTCACATTTGCTCAAGACTTTCCTGAGAAAACAAAACACATTTCATTGCAAATTGCTTTCAAAGTTTTAAGCTTTTAATCTTTGCAAAAATTCTTCAAAGTCTTCAAAAGTCACAGACATGACAACTGTTGCCTTAAGTATTGTACTCTTCTATCTAGAATAGTTAGATCTTAATGAATTCGCCTTCGTTCTTTTCACAAGAACAAAATCAGGGAATTTGATCTTGTAACTTTCTTTGATAAAGTCGAGTTTGAGACGGAGTAGTCTTAAACTCATTTCGCAACCGGGGTAGGTTGTTGGTCCTTTTTATTGTAAGGGTCTTAGGTAGTCGGAGTAGATTACTTACCTGAATCAATAAGAAGAAGATTGGACGTAGGCCTTTCAAGTGGTTGAACCAATTCAAAACTCCTGTGTTAATCTCTTGTTTGTTTTATTTCCGCTGCACTTCTCTTTACTCGTTTGTTTCGCATTTCTGTTCTGTGCAACAGTCTCGGATACTGTTACTTTTGTATTGTAGCCTTTACTTCATCTGCTAAAATGAACAAGTAACAGTCAGACTCACTGTAACTTTCACTTTACAGCAACTTTATAATTTAGCAATACACTCTTGATAACCTTGTTCATTTAGAGTATTCATTTGTTCTTCTTAAACAACTATCAACTTTCTTTAATCAATAAAGATTAAGTTGAAAATTTTAAAGTGGTACCTAATTCACCCCCTCCCCCTCTTAGGTACTTGGAATCCAAACCCTTCACTATGCTTTTCATGATTGTTTTGACTTGTAATTTTGGAATGTTTACCATATTAGATTGCGGGCGCATTCTCATGAGTCGTAGATAGGAGAGTGTCACTCAAATATAAAATAATATTTCCTTGATTTATATAAAAATTTGATTGTTGAGTGCACCATGAGAGTCCATTGTCAAAAGATCATGCAAGAGCCGAAAAATCTATTTGATGTTCCTTATGCTGCGTCGTTATGTAAATCTCAACCATGTTTTGCATTTTCCCTATGCCCACGTTGTTTCGGGATGTGTTTCATTGTGTTCTATAAGCTAATTTATGGGATTTGCATTTGGTTGGATTTATTGTTGCTCGTCGCCCTTGTCCTTGTCATGTTTGTTATTGTATGATTGCTTGAGGACAAGCAAGGGTTTAGCTTGGGGGAGTTTGATAAGTGAATATTTGTATGATTTTATCCCCTCATTTTAGCTCGATTTGATATGGTTTATTCACTTTAAGAAGTGGTTTTATGAGCTAATCTCTCCTTTGCAGTATTTCTCGTGCTTTAATGTCATTTGTAGGAATTGAGTCGTTTCTACTTCAAATCCCGTCATTTGAAGGAAATATGAGCAAGGAGAAGCTAAGAAGGACGATTACGTGAGGTTAAGATGGCATGCTATAAAGATCTAGAGGTTCCGAGTCAAAGGGAACAAGTTTCAAGTCGTTCCGAGCTCATATGCACAAGTTGCGACGGTTTTGCTATTCGTCGACAAAAGTCGTCTCAAACCTCATGCTCCAACCCTTAACCCTTGGGGACATGATCAGGCCCAAATAGGGGAGGAAATGAGGCCCAAGAGGTGTTAGTTACGTCCCCGTTCGAATCTAAAGTCAATGGAGTCAAGGTAGATCAAGTCACGTACCAAGGGAAGATCAAACGAAAGTCAAAGTTCTGAACTGACAACATCCCCGATCGGATTACCATATCCCCGATCGGGGAAGTCTGCTGATGAACGCATCTTCTCTTCATCTACCTCTATTTAATTCAAGGCTTAATGACTTGTTTAGTGGGCATGAATCCGGACACATTTGAGCAGCCTCTCAACCCTATAAATAGCCTAGCATCACACACAACAACATGTACAAAAAACCCTAGCCTCCACACAACATTAGATTAGATCAGTTTTTCTTCTTTCTCTCATCTTTATTAGTTTTAGTTTAGTTTTAGTTTTCTCTAGTTTAGTTTAGTCTAGTTCTAAGTTTTCTTCAATTATAGTTGTTCTACTTGTAATTGGAATTCTAGTTTCCGGGTTTGCATTTTCCTATTCAAGTTCTTATTCCATTTCGATCTTTGCTCATCCTTTCCGGTAATCTTTATTCTCGTGTTTACATTATAGTTTCATTTTCTTTTAGTATTTCCTTTATCATGTTTACCATTCTTAGTTTTATAATCTTAGTTGCCCTTTCATTGTTAATCATGCATAAGTAGTCGTTTTTCTAGGGTGTAGGGTAGCCATGTTAGGTTGATTAAAAGATGATAAATGGATAAAAGAAATTGTGCTTTTAAAACGTTGTGTCTATGCATGTTTGGATTGTAATGATGGTTAACGATTTCTGGCCAAAATCATTGACTAGAATGGAATTCTTTTCCAAGGTAGAGATACGGAATTGAATAGACAAAGCATGACATGGTAGATTAAGACCTAGTAAATTGCCTAAAAGCCTGCTAGACCATCTGATCTATGATTGTAATGAACACATCATTCTTACGAACTCACAATGAATTATTTGCATGTTCTAAATCCAATTTCATCAATATGTTAATCTACATGTGTGAACCTACTTCCCTAGATCCTTTTCTTTATTGTTTTGTTATCATTCTTATTATAGCATTTAGTAATTAGTGACAAACATTTGCCAATCGTACAAGATAGAACTCTAACCATAACTATTCACAAGTATCTCTCTCTCCCCGAGATCGACCCCTTACTTCCCTAATTACATTAATTTGTTGTTAGCCTAGTCTGGGTAACTTATCTTTAATTAGGGTACGCGACAACCCGGATCAAAGATCCATTCTCATCTCCACTCTCAAAAACCAATCAACTTTCGACCAACACTCCATCTTCATCTTCACAAAAGAAAATGGTTCGACTTTCAGACCATTCCAAACCCACTGCAGATACACTTCCAAAGGGTATCGCTACACCCCAAATCACTGCCCAAAACTTCGAAATCAAACCTGCCTTTGTTAATTTAATAGAAAGAAGTCAATTTGGTGGCAATGCCACAGAAGATCCCAACCTTCATATTCAAAACTTTTGTGACTATTGCTCCACAATTAGACAAACTGGAGTATCCCAAGAGCAGATTAGGGAAATGCTCTTTCCCTTCTCTTTAACAGGAAAGGCAAAACTCTGGATCAGTAGCCTTGACCGAGTTGCCTTAAGAATAGCCGACTGGGATGGTCTAGCTCTTGCTTTCTATCAAAAGTACTTCCCACCAGAACGAATCGCACTCTTACAGAGTCAAACCAATGGATTCCATCAGAGAGGCGATAAAAGCCTTTACGAGGCATGGGAAAGGTACAAAGAATTACAAAGAGAATACCCTCATCATGGCCTTGATTCATGGTTCTTAGCTATCACCTTCTACAACGGTTGTTGTGGCGAATCGCGTCGTATCCTCGACTCCGCTAACAATGGTCGTTTCGATCAAATCGATGTAGAAATAGCTAGTACAACTATCTAGTCAATGGCAATCCACGACTCTCAGTATAGCAACTCGCATGCTATGCCACTCAAAACCAGGCAGGACGATTCAAGTAAAGTAGCACTCCTAGAAGCCTAATTAGCCCTTCTGCAGCAACAAGTAGGAAGCTCTTCCCAATCCAAGGAACATGTCAACGTCACTAACCACGTAGTGGTATGTGAGACATGTGGGGTTGGAGGACATAGTTTTCAAGAATGTAGAAGTTCGTTAGTGCAAGTCAATGCCTATCAACCATATAGGCAAGGCAATGCTTTCTCAAACTTCTATAACGAGAACACAAAGAACCATACTTTCTTGTCCTACAAAAGCACTAACATTCAAAATCCCCACCATCAGATTCAACAACCATATCAACAAAAGCCTTACAATCCACCTGGCTTTCAGAACCAGAGACCTTCATTCCAACCTAACTTCAATCAACCTTACCAAAACCAACCTCAACACCAACCACCCCAAAATCAAGGCGAACCCAATGACTCAAGCTTGAGTAAGATTGAATCCATGCTTCTCCAAGTTGTTCAAAAACAAGATTCAATGTTTGCTCAACTTCAAAAGAGTGATCAAGCTCAAAGTGCTGCCATCAAGATGCTTGAAACTCAAATGGCCCAATTAGCTGCCTCTAATGCCCAAAGAAAACAAGGCCAACTCCCACCTCATGGTGAGCAACCGAGGGACACCGCTAATGCTATCACCCTTAAGAGTGGTACCACTTATAAGGAACCTCAGCAACCCAAAGAACCAATAGTTGAGCCTATACAAGTAGAGTGCCAAAAAGATTCTCAACCATCCACCGCTAAGGAAGCGGGAAACAAACCTGAAAAGAAGGATGAACCTGAAAAGGAACCCATCAAAATCCAAGTTCCATTTCCCCAACGTTTGAGGATAAATCATAAGGAAACCCAGTTCAGCAAATTCATGGAAGTAGTCAAAAACCTGCAAGTAACAGTTCCCTTCACTGAATTAATCACTCAAATCCCTTCTTACACGAAATTCATGAAGGATATCTTAACAAAGAAGAGGACTTTAGATGATGTTGAAATCATAGCATTCACATCTGAATGCAGCGCGTTATTGCAAAATAAGTCCCCTCCTAAGTTAAAGGATCCTGGTAGTTTCTCTATACCTTGCACTATAGGCACCTACACAATCGATAAAGCTTTATGCGATCTAGGTGCTAGTGTAAGCGCCATGCCCTATTCCATCTGCGAAAAATTGAATATGGGAATTCTTAAATGCACTAGTATCACTCTGCAAATGGCAGACCGTTCTCTAAAACAACCTATGGGAGTTCTAGAAGATGTGCCTGTCAAATTAGGAAGATTTTTCATTCCCGTCGATTTCATTGTGCTAGACATGGCTGAAGATTCGCAAATCCCTATTATTTTAGGAAGGCCATTTCAACACACTGCGGGAGCAGTAATCGATGTCAAGAATGGAAAATTGACACTAGAAGTAGGTGATGATAAAGTCACCTATAACTTAAACAGTGCAATGAAAAGCCCTATGCTTGAAGAACCTTGCTGTTTCCTTGATATTGTTGACTCAATTATTGATGATTCTATGTATCAATCAATAATTGAGGATTCTTTAGAAGCAATCTTATTGTTGGAGGATATCTCTGAGAATGACAATTTTGAGATCAGTGAGCTGGAAAAGGACCTGACTGGAAAAGAGATACCGTCCGAAGAAGTTGAAGAGTTCATAAGCTTAATCGATACTCCTGCCAAGGCAGAAGTACATAAACCTGAACTTAAACCTCTTCCCTCAAATTTAAAATATGCTTTTTTAGATGAATCTGAACATTGCCTAGTCATAGTGAGTGCTCTCCTAGATGAAAATCAGTTAACCTCACTATTGACTGTGTTGAGAAAGCATAAAAAGGCAATAGGATATAAACTCGAAGATTTGACTGGCATAAGCCCTGACTTCTGCATGCATAGAATCAACTTAGAAGAAGGCCAAAAACCTTGTGTTCAAGGTCAACGCCGTCTTAATCCCAACATGCAAGAAGTAGTTAAAACGGAATTTCTGAAATTGCTAGATGCTGGCATAATCTATGCAATCTCTGACACAAAATGGGTTAGCCCTGTTCAAGTTGTTCCCAAGAAAGCAGGAACAACTGTAGTCAAAAATGAAAAGAATGAGCTCATCCCCACAAGGATGCTGACGAGATGGCGTATGTGTATTGACTACAGGAAATTGAATCAATCGACTAGAAAAGATCACTATCCTCTGCCCTTCATTGATCAGATGCTAGAGAGGTTAGCTTGCCACAAATACTTCTGCTATCTAGATGGTTACTCAGGATTTTTCCAAATTCCTATCCACCCTGAGGACCAAGAGAAAACCACTTTCACCTGTCCCTATGGTACTTTCGCTTATCGCAGAATGCCATTTGGCTTGTTTAATGCACCTGCCAGTTTCCAGCGTTGCATGACTAGTATCTTTTCAGATTTTGTTGAAACTATTGTGGAAGTATTGATGGACGATTTTAGCGTCTATGGCATTTCCTTTGATAATTGTTTGACAAATCTATCCAGAGTTCTAAAACGCTGTGAAGAAGTCGATCTTGTTCTCAATTGGGAAAAGTGTCACTTCATGGTGAATGAAGGTGTAGTTTAAGGACACATCATTTCTGAAAGAGGTATAGAAGTGGATCGAGCTAAGATCCAAGTTATTGAACAACTGCCACCACCTGCTAATGTAAAAGGAATCAGGAGTTTCCTTGGCCACGCCGGTTTCTACCGACGATTTATTAAAGATTTTTCAAAAATAGCCAAGCCCCTGACTGTGCTCCTTTTCAAGGATGCACCTTTTAAATTCACAAAGGAATGCCTTGAGGCATTCAACAAAATCAAACGTGCTTTAATCACCGCACCTATAATCCAGTCACCTGATTGGATTCTTCCATTCGAATTAATGTGTGATGCGAGTGATTATGCCGTAGGAGTTGTTTTAGGGAAAAGAAAGGAAAAGTTCCTTCATGCAATTTACTATGCTAGTAAAACCTTAGATCCTGCCCAAATCAACTATGCCACCAATGAGAAAGAACTTCTTGCCATTGTCTATGTGACACCCTCAAATTTGCGGAAAGAAAAAAATAATTTAAAGAAATAAACAAAGGTGTCATAAATAAAAAGTCCATAACAAAAAGAAAATAATATTTTACATAAGAATTATACAAGACGGGAGACATATCTCCCGTATAAATACTGAAATAAAAGAGTGTATAATAATATACAATCTAAGAACCGAATATAGGTCCAAGGTAAATACTTCGCTCGCTAGCTCGTCAATGTACCCAATGTATGCATCACAAACCTGCCAACCGCATTAAATATAAACACGGAAGCCACAGTCAGTGGGGAGTAACTCCGAGTTCTCCCAGCCACGAAATGTCGAGTTTAAGAAAACATGAATAACATAAAAGTAATGTATATAGAAAATACAAAACCTTAACATATAAGATATGCTTTTCATGTTATGAAACAGAAACTAACAAATAAACCTAGCATGTGAAAGCTATCATGTGAATCCGATAATAAACTATAACACGAGGTAGGAAAGCTGGTATGCTAGCTCAGAGGTTACCGTTAACATGGCCATGATACACTCAAACACTAATCAACACGTAATCATGTGAATCAGTTAACAATCGGTAATCCAAACTCTATCAACCTTTGCCGGCTTGCATCTCACCTTCTAAGATTCATAGAATCATACAAACATGAAAGACCAATACTTCTACAAACAGGCATAAGTTCTTAGTACGGCGATAGTCTACTTCTTTAACTCGAGGCTATACCACAAGGTAGGAAAATATCCTAGTCCTAGACTGATCAGACCTAGCGACAACAGCTATTCCGTTCCCCGTCCCATGACCTAACCGTACATGAGAAACTCTACTAGGCGACCCCCTAAGCAGAGATGGCTAGTACTTAAGCTGGCTCCATTTCCAAAGTGGAACTAGGCAGCCATGCCCCGACTTGGATATAAACCCACCAAGCCGAGACACAAAAGCTCTCATCAGGTGAACATATACTCGTTAAAGACAGTAAAGCCTATCCATGTCATGGTCCAAGCTACTCATTTAGAATTAGAATGGTCAAGACGCCATATACTCATAATTCTCTATGGGTACTTAGTCAACACGACATATATCATACATTCAAACAGTCACGGAAAGAACTTCCTAACATGTGACTAATTGCATATAAATCATAATCAAATCTCATATCGCCTCATATCTACTAAGGCTAATTCATTAATTAAATACAACCTTACTTGAAGACAAATCCCCGACCCGAGTCCCGCGACGGGTCATCAGTCAAAACGGGGCTGACTAGATCTTAGTTGACCAAACCCGTTTGGTCAAACCGGCTAGAAACAGAGTCTTTACCACATAGACTTAGACATAAAAATCAACCTATTCATTACATGTTATTTTATTAAAACTTCTAACATGCGAATTAATATATCATACCAAAACCCGTTTGACTAAAAGAATATTAAATGAAACTACGATCTCGTCTTATAATTTCTAACATGTGAGAAATAATAATTTAATGAAAAACCTTTTAATTAAATATTTTACTTATTAATATTTCTCGCTTGCTAATTATTACAAAACGCGATAAAATAACAATACCTCAAAAACCGTCACAAGTCTAAGTAAGGGGACCCACGGGCTGATTTGGGCCGACTTGACACGGGCCTGGACTGGGCCCCACGGCTGGTTTGGGCCTGTTTTGGGTTGTTTTATCGACTTTACTAAAAACCGTTTCCTAATATTTCCCGCACGCTTTAACATAATTAAAACCCGTCAAAACAACAACATAACAATCAAACATCGACACAACCCAAAGACCAAAACCCGGACCCACCATGGACCAACCCAGACCGGTCTGGACCGGGCCTGAACCGGCCTGAACCGGCTGGTTTTGGTTCCGGTTTCCAGCCACCTTCCACGGCCACATCACACGGCCACAACAACCACCACCCCAAATTAATTCTAACATCATTTTAATTAACAACATCCATTTTTAACATCCAATTCAACCATCATGCATATTAAAATCATGATTATGAAGAAATCATAAAAATGTGTCAAGAACACTAACATGATTATAAATTCATACAACATGATAAAAACGATTACTTATCATGTTACTAATTAAAAACCGTAAATCATAAACAACAACTAAAATATGTAACATTGATTCGTCGAGTAACTCGGAATCGTTACCTTAGCTAGCACAAAATCAAGTATCACCAAAATATAAGAACTAAGAAATAAGAAACCCGTCTTCTAGTCTTCTCCTAAGATATACGAGTCACCAAACTCGTCTTCAAAATCTTCCCCTATAAGAAA
>JAIUZE010016093.1:0-11902 GCA_022085475.1 Heliosperma pusillum | reverse complement strand
CCTTTTGCTTCCGCTGCGAGATCAATTATATACGCTGTGATGTATACTCAATCCGACATTTCGCATGCTTTGAGTATGACGAATCATTTGCAATCAAATCCAAGTGAGAGTCACTTGATAGCCATAAAGAACATCCTTAGTACTTGTGAAGGACTAAAATATATGTTCCATGTGTTTGGAGTTTAAAATGAGTTGCGTGTAAGGGTTACACAGACTTGAGTTTCCAAACTGATCAAAGTGATTTGAAATCACGAACTGGTTGTGTTTTATAGAAGATTTATCTGTTGGAAGAGTTCCAAGCAGAAAAGACTATTGGAAAGGTTCCAAGTAGGAGTGACATTTTCAAATTTAAATGTCATGTATTGACGAGCTTATTTTACGGTGTCGTTAAATTCGCAAATTAGCTAAATCAAATAACAATTTATAAAGCCAAATCTAGACTCAAACCAACCTAAGTAAAGGGTAAGACAAGGATCGAACCCAAGGGAAGGCGATGAATGCTAAAGATCTAATCTAGACTCTTGCTAAAAACCGATTAAACAAATTAATTAATCTAATCACAAATTAAAACACTAATTGAAACAAAGACTTGAATTACTTACAAACTATGATATTCACAATGGTAAACATGTAGATAACAAATAGGAAGAGAGTTTTTCATGAGAAAAGATTATCAAGCCTAAAAATTACCAACACTAACTAAATACTCAAAGATTCAAATATGGATAAATAACTTAGTGCAATTATCCCAAGTTCCCCCACAATTAACAAAGTAAAGATCCCTCCTTTCCTTCCTTTCTCTAATTATCTACTACAAACTTCTAAAAACTAGCCACCAATGAATTAAACCATCCATAAATGACTCAATACAACTAAACCCATACTTATTAAAACATAAGCATAAATAAAGATGCAAGCTTTAAGCACAAAACCAAAGAAGCATGCTAGAATCATGTAATAAAACATTAAACCATGTCCTAAATACACAATAATCCAAATTCCACTCAAAAGATTCCAACTTTTAAACCAAAGTTACAATCTTTCAAGTTGCTTCAACAAATATCAAGACAAATCAACCAAATTCATCAAGACAAAGCAATTTAATCAAACAAACAATTACTAAGATGGTTAGTCTTAACAACAATTCATTCAACAATGAAATTCAAACAAGGAAAATGGAATTAAATAGAGAAGGAAGGATTAAAAAGGTCTTACAATGCTAAAAGGGAAGAACTTGTTCAAATTACACTAAGCAAAAGAAGATTAGCTACCCATAGTCTTCATATTACAACCCATTTCTAAGCAAAAACCCATTACAAAAGCCAAACTTGAAGAACAAAGTAGAGAAAATGCTAAGGAAAATATGATGTTGTATGTTGAATGCTTGATTCCCTTGCCTCTCTTCAGAAATCTTCTTTTATACCCTTGGTCCGCAAACCTAGGGGCCTTGAAAGGTGGGCTTCCAAAAGACAAGACGAGAAAATGAGAAAAACCCGTGCTGAGAGATGACGCAGGCTGCGTCCTACGACGCAGGCTGCGTCGAGCACTGCCGAATTTTTTGCCTTGTTTTCCTTCTTGACTTTCGTTGACCCCATGGATATTGACCCCGCCTTGACTTCCATTGACCCATTGGGCTTGGTCTTCATACCTTGATGATTCATTGATAGCCCATTCAAATTTCCGGGTTTTGGGTCTCGGGTTTTCGGGTTTGACTTTTATTGACTTTACGGAATTTAACTCTCAAAATTGACTTAAAGTACTAAATACTAACATTATTACAAAAACTAAAATTAACATAAAATAAAACTAATGACCCGTAAAAAGTAGAGCGAAAGACTCTAAAAAATACTACTAGACACGACAATATTTGACGTTGTCAAACACCCCCACACTTGGACTTTTACTCGTCCCGAGTAAACTCGAGATTAGCACAAATGACACGAGCCCAACAAAGTGTGTGTGGAGGTATTGACCTCTCTTCCCTCACTACACCCTTCTTATACTCCCTCTTAAACAATCCACCAATGACAAAAACAAAATAAAAAGACTCAATTCTTGTGACACTCTTCTCTCACTCCCCCTCCTTATATCATCCCTCAAGACTAAAGACACGACATGCCACCTACTCCGACTCAACTCAATTCCTCCCTCCTTATAGCTCCAAATAAAGTAGTATGACCATCTTTGCCTTATCCCAAGGCATAGCGAGATGGTCTTTCTCAACAACCTCCATACAAATCCACTCCTTATATCACCCCCTTATTACTCCACTAATGCAAATCATGGTTACTTGGTTGGCCCCAAACTTCACAATTTGCACAACCAAGCGACCACCAACATAAATCCACCAATTTGAAACAAAGTTTTGTGACTCAAAAATAAAAATAAATGGGATCCTAAGCTAGCCTCCTTCCAAATTTCCTCCTTATCACTCCCTTCTTATTCCTCCAAAAATTCTCATCATAGGAAGAATTATGCTCAATTTTTTTTTCATTTTTTTCATTTTTTTCATTTTTTTTTTCTTGAAAATCCCTCATTTTGCCTAAGGTGCCCTTTCGGGTTTTCACCTTAGCTTTTCCTTTCCTCTCATTGGTGGCTCGCAACTCGATTCTTCATTTTGCCCGGAATGCCCTTTCGGGTTTTCATTCCGTCCTCGGCCACCTTCCCAATCTTGCCTAGGTGCCCACCCTTGTGGGTTTTCACCTAGCCGGGATTTTCAATTTTTTTCTTTTCTTTTTCTCTTTTTTTTTTTTTTTCAAAATAAAGACATAATAAAAAAAAAAAATTACAATGCATCAAAAACAAACTAACTATGTACAATCTTCTCCCCCACACTTAGAATATACAATGTCCTCATTGTAGGAGAGAAAAATAATGTTACCTCATCAATTGTCGAAAGGAGAAGACCCCGAGGCACCTCCTCGGTTTCTCCTCCTATCCCTTTCTTCTCTAATCCGCCTTCTTCGCTCCATGCCTTCATCAAGGGTTGCTTGGGTGTAAGGAAAGGGGTAGCCCGGGTTTTGTTGCATGGACATCCCAAAGAGAGAGCTAGCTAAGCCATAGACGTCCTCATGTGCCACCGCATCCTCATAGGAGTCTTGAAGATAGGTGTGGGGGCGCTCATTTTGAACGTTAAAGTGGCTCGTAGCTTGCTCCCTCCAAGCATTTTGGGTGGCCCACATTTCATTTTGTTCCCGCCATCTTTTATCTTGTAGCTCTCTCCATAGGCGGGCTTCCTCTTGCCCGTCTAGCATCCTCCTCCATTCCTCACTTTGAGCCCTCTCGGCCTCCGCTCTCAATCTCTCCCTCTCCTCCACAACATTGTGCCAATCATCCAAAGTCCCTACCTCCTTGAAGTTGTTGCCAAGTGTTTGAGGCATCCACCCTCCCACTAATGTGTGCCAAGACGTCGTTGGTGCTAGCAAAATAGTTAGCCATTTGTTGTTGCCATGGCTCCACGGGTGTGCTAGAACGACCCTCCGCATCAAATATGGGGGTGTCGGTATCATGGTGGCTTTGGAATGGTGATTGGAAATGAAATGGTGGTGGTTGTTGTTGTTGTTGTTGTTGTTGTTGTTGTTGTTGTTGTTCAAAATTGGTGGTTTGGGAAGGTCCTTACTCAATTGCAAGGATCTCAATCTCCTCTCTCAAATGCTCACTTCCCTCACCACCTTCTCTCCTTACCCTCCTTTGCCTCAAAGGCACTTCTTCTACCTCCTCCTCCTCCTCCGCACTACTTACCCCCAAACTTTCCTCCCTAGGACAAACAAAATCCCATGCCGCGGGTCCTCTAGGTAAAGGATTGTTTTGAGGCAACTTCATGTAGCTTAGCCCGTCACTTCCCAACCAAAACCCTTTTAAGGGTTGCTCCTTGCTAGTCTTAAACATATGCACTTCCTCTAGCCCAAGACGGTTGTACCTCGTCAAACCCCTACATATGTTCACCGCTTGACCATTAGGAATGCCCCCCTCATAATGCCTTACCAAGAAAGAAATCACCCCCCCCACAATGGATGCTTGCCCTTGCCGATTTTTGCCTATGCTTGATGCAAGCTCTCAAAAACAAATCGGCCCAATCCGGGATCCCTACCCCCTCCGGAAGCATAGACCACAAACATAGCCGGATCTTCTCTGACACTTTGGTGGGCTCTCCCGCGGAGTTGAAAATGGTGGTAAGGAACCTAGTAATTAGGCGGAGTACGGGGTGGGTGATGGCTGACAAGTTGGCATCCTTAGACGGGCAATGGTCATCGGCAATGTTGTCCCACATCTGGTGCATTTTGCCCCTTGGGCATCTAATGTCTACCGGTTGCTTGGTGATTTTTAGGATTTGACGGATTTCGGAAGTTGGGGCTTCATGCCAAGTTTGGTTCAATCGGAATCGGTAGGCTTTCTCCTCACCTTCGGGCACATCCAACTCCGACAAGGTTGCTAGAAACTCGTATGCAAAACTCCTATAGGTGTAATCCCAGGAGTTTGGCTCGAGATAAGCCTCTAGCCCTACTTTAGCTAACATGTCCCTTGTCAAGTTGAACATGCCTAAGGCATGGAGGGTGGTTGGGCAAAAGAACTTGGTTGCTACAAGAGGGTGAGTGGATATTTGATCCCAAATTTTCTTATGTTGAGCTTGCATCCTCTCATAGCCCATGAACACCGCTTCAACCTCGGTGTCGGGCTCACTCACCGCGGCCCTCTTATTTTTCCCCTTGCCAAACAACTTAGAGATCTTTGGTGCCATTTCTGCAAAATGTAACAAACAACACACTACAACAACAAGAAGCAATCACTCGAAAAAAAATTTCACTCAAGCAATTCAACAAACACTTGGTGAGCAACAATTTCTACACCTCAAAAAGCTAGTGTTTGTTGAATTTCTTTACCTTACTCAGAAAACTTTATCCAATCCTAACTACACAATCAAGCAAGGGGAAAGGGGAACTCAACCTAAGACTAAAGCTAGCCTAATTCGAGCAAAAACTTGAAGATTGACGAAAAAAGTCGAGTATGAAGTTATACCTTTGCTTTTCCACAAGATTCAAGTTCCTTGATGATTAGAAATAGGTAGGAATTCGACAAGTAGCCTTAAAAACCCAGCAAAAGACCCAAAAAACGAATTTTAGGGAAAAAAATCTAGGGTTGTTTAAGACGGATTTTCTGAGTTTTAGGGTGAGTGAGATTGATTTTTGGGTTATTGAGTGTAGAATAATGATTAGGGAGAAGATTGGGATTGATTTTGATGAAGGTTTTGGAAGATTTGAGTGAGAAAGATGGATTTTTGAGGGATTGGGGGGTGGTTTTGAGTGTTTGTCGTGAAAAGCAAAGAAGAATGATGGGGTTTTGTTTTATGAAGAACACGGGCAAAGGCTGAAGAATAAAAGGAAATCTGCTCTCGACGCAGGCTGCGTCATCACGACGCAGGCTGCGTCGTACGACGCAGGCTGCGTCCTTCACTGCCGGATGGTTCTTGCTTTTGCACTTAGCAAAATTTTTGCTAAGTGCTCCAAACACCTCCATACTTGCAAATTCACTTCAATGGTCCATAATAACCTCCAATATCTAAATTCCATCGATTCCCGAACTTTTTATCCGTGGCACGCATCCCGAGGCGGCCAAAAACTCGCAAAACTTCACAAAACCGTTAGTAACTTCAAAAAAAAAAAAAAAATTTTGTTTGATGCAATGTCTAACTAACTTAAAACAACTTAAATGCTAAGATTTAACAAAGAAACTTCAAAGAAATATTCACAAGGATAGAGTATGTACATGTTTTGCCGTTTATTTAGAGTCGATGGCTCGACTTAGCTATTTCAAGCTTTTCAACTTTGATAAATGAGGTCTTCAAGCAAGACCTCTTCTTCCCCCTCCCGGGTACATCCTTGGAAGTAGTGCTTGAGACGGTGGCCATTCACTTTGAGGAGCTTTCCATCCCCGGGCCCCTCCACTTCAATAGCCCCATGAGTAAACACTTTCTTGACGGTGTAAGGTCCAAACCATCTTGACCTCAACTTGCCCGGAAAGAGCTTAAACCGGTTTTGGAACACAAGAACTTTCTCACCTTCCTTGAAAACTCTACGGTTTATCATCCCATCATGCCATCTTCTTGTTTTCTCTTTGTAGATGGAAGAGTTCTCATAAGCATCTTGGCGAATTTCTTCAAGTTCTTGTAATTGAAGCTTCCGGTGCATACCGCTCTCATCTTGTTTTTGGTTGAAAGATTTGATAGCCCAATAGGCTTTGTGCTCAACCTCCACGGGGAGGTGGCAAGCCTTGCCATAGATGAGACGGAATGGGGACATGCCAATGGGGGTTTTGAAAGCGGTCCTATAAGCCCACAATGCATCAACTAGCCTCTTACTCCAATCCTTTCTATCCGGATTCACCGTCTTTTCAAGTATTCCTTTGATTTCACGGTTTGAGAGTTCGGCTTGCCCGTTTGTTTGTGGGTGGTAGGCCGTGGAAATTTTATGATTCACCCCATACCTCTTGAGAAGGCCTCCAATCACCTTGTTGCAAAAATGGGTACCCCTATCACTAATGATAGCCCTTGGAAAGCCAAACCGGGAGAATATGTTCTCTTTAATGAAAATGGCTACTACCTTGGCATCATCGGTGCGGGTAGGAATGGCTTCAACCCATTTTGACACATAGTCTACCGCCAAGAGGATGTATAAATAACCACCGGAATTTGGAAAAGGGCCCATAAAATCAATTCCCCACACATCAAAGATCTCACAATATAAAAGAGGTTGTTGTGGCATCTCATTTCTCTTTGTCAAATTCTCCACCCTTTGACATCGGTCACAAGTCTTTACAAATTTGTGGGCATCTTTAAAAAGGCTTGGCCAAAAGAAACCGCATTCAAGCACTTTTCTAGCGGTTCTTTGTGGCCCAAAATGCCCTCCACAAGCATAGTCATGACAATGATGTAGGATGGAAGGAATTTCACTCTCGGGCACACATCTTCTCACAAGTTGATCTTGGCAAAATTTCTGTATAAATAGAATAACCCATTTATACAGAATGGTAAAGGGGCTCAAGTAAGGATCATCCCAAGTATAGTATTTGGCATCGGACTTGACCTTGTTCTTTTGGTGAGAAGAGAAATGGCTTGGAAGCCGCTTTGTCACCAAATAGTTGACCATGGTAGCATACCATGGCTCTTCCAATTGTATAGCATAAAGTGACTCATGAGGGAGACCTCCTTCAACCTCCTCAAGAGGGCATGATGGTCTTCCTTCATGGTTTAGCCGGCTCAAATGATCCGCCACCACATTCTTCACCCCTTTCTTGTCTTTTATTTCCACATCAAACTCACTTAGAAGAAGAATCCATCTCAACAACCTTGGCTTTGGCATCCTTCTTTGCCACAAGGTATCTAATGGCGGCATGATCGGTGTAGATGATCACCTTTGTGCCCAAGAGATAAGATCGGAATTTTTCTAGAGCATAAATCACACCAAGGAATTCCTTCTCCGTCGTGGAATAGTTCTTTTGAGCATCATTCAAGGGGGTAGAAGCATATTGGATCACATGGGGTCCCTTGTCACTCTTTTGACCCAAAACCACTCCCAATGCATAGTCACTTGCATCGGTCATGATTTCAAATGGAAGATCCCATCGTGGTGCTTGAATAATTGGTGCGGTGACCAATCTCTCCTTCAAGTCATTGAATGCTTTCCTACATTTGTCATCAAAAAGAAATTCCGCTTCTTTGTGCAAAAGCTTGCATAAAGGGTTAGCAATCTTGGAAAAATCCTTAATAAATCTCCGGTAGAACCCGGCATGTCCTAGAAAAGACCTAATGTCTCTCGGGTGTTAGAGGGATAAGGTAAGGTTTTGATAATGTCAACCTTAGCCTTATCCACCTCAACCCCCCTTTCCGACACTACATGTCCTAAAACGATGCCACTAGTCACCATGAAATGACAGTTTTCGGAGTTTAAAATGAGATGAGACTCTTGGCATCGCTCTAAGACAAGAGCAAGGTGTTTTAGACATGCATCATAGGAGTCCCCATGGACGGTGAAATCGTCCATGAATACTTCTATGATTCGTTCTACATAGTCGGAGAAAATACTCAACATGCACCGTTGAAAAGTCCCCGGTGCATTGCACAAACCAAAGGGCATACGACGATAAGCAAATGTACCAAATGGGCATGTGAATGTGGTCTTCACTTGGTCCTCGGGTGCGATTGGGATTTGAAAATACCCCGAGTAACCGTCAAGGAAACAATAGAAAGCTTTCCCCGCTAATCTTTCTAACATTTGATCAATAAATGGTAGCGGGAAATGGTCTTTCAATGTTACCGCATTCAAGCGGCGGTAGTCAATACACACTCTCCCTTTTTGGGTACGACTTGAGTTGGGCTAACCCAACGAGAGTCGGAAATAGGGAAAATGATACCCATTTGCAATAGCTTAATTACCTCTTCTTGCACTACCTCCGCCATGGGTGGATTGAGCCTCCTTTGGGGTTGTCGGACCGGTTTGGCATCCACTTCAAGCCATATCTTGTGCATGCAAGTCACCGGGCTTATCCCTTTTAGGTCCGCTATGCTCCACCCAAATGTTTCCTTATGCTTTTCAAGTAGTGATACCAATTTGCCTTCTTGGTCCTTGGTGAGTGTGCTTGAAATGATAAGTGGTAGGGTGTTCTTGTCCCCTAGAAAGATGTACTTTAAATGGCTTGGGAGGGTCTTCAACTAGACCTTAGGAGGTTGGATAATAAAAGGGAGGGGCTTGTGGAGTGGAATACTCAAAGCAAACAACTCGGACAAGTTAGCCAGTGCAGGACGCAGGCTGCGTCCATTGACGCAGGCTGCGTCGTGTGACGCAGGCTGCGTCGAGCTCTGCCTTGCCCTGTTTTCAGCATCTCTATGACGTTGAGCTCCTCATATGTTTCTATTGGCTTTTCCCTTTCCAAGTCTCCAAGACATTCCTGCACATCAAAGTCCAACAACAAACGCAAACCTTCCTCTTCCATGGGATTAGTTAAAGCTACCTCGAGTGGGTCTCTATCACAAAGTTTATACATTTGATTCACTAATGGCTCAAAAATATCCAAGAAGAAACAAGATTGATGGTCACTCGGGTGCCTCATGGACTCATATATATTGTAAGTTAATCGTTTTCCTTCAAACTCCATAGTCAAGCACCCGTTTGAAACATCGATCTTGGTATTTGAAGTTTTCATAAACGGCCTACCAAGAAGGAGAGGGGTGGCACTAGAGCTAGATTCCATATCTAAGACGTAGAAATCCGCCGGAAAGACAAGATTATCGACTGCCACTAGTACATCCTCTACCATGCCCTTGGGGTAAACACTAGACCTATCGGCAAGTTGAATGACTACCCCGGTCTTAGACAAAGGTCCTAAACCTAGGGTCTCATAAATAGATAGGGGCATGACATTTATAGAAGCCCCAAGGTCTAGCATGGCACGTTTAAAACTTTTCCCCCCAATAGTGCAAGGAATAGTGAACATGCCCGGGTCTCCACATTTCTTTGGTAAATTTTGTTTGAAAATGGCCGACACATGTTCACTCACCCTAACCTTATGGGTTCCTTTCTTTGGATTTCTCCTAGGTGTGCAAAGCTCTTTCAAAAACTTGGCATACCTAGGGACATTATTCAACAAGTTAAGAAGCGGGATGTTTACCTCACATTTTCGGAAAGTCTCATATAAGTCATTCTCCTTGGCATACTTCCTTGTGCTTATCAAAGCACTAGGAAATGGGACTTCCGGTATGTACTCTTCCACTTCCTCATCTTCAATAGTATCCTTGCCCTTCTTTGAATTGTCTCCCTTTGGGTCCATGCTTATGGATGCCCCTTTTTCATTTCTCAATATCTCTTCTTGACTAACCACCAATTCTCCTTGGTCTTCAATCTCAATGGTTTCCATCTCAATATTCTTCATCTTTTCCTTTCCTTTGCCAAGGGGATTTACTTCCAACTCCTTGCCACCCCTCAATGTCATGGCACTAGCATTTTCCCTTGGTGGGGGAATGGTTTGAGATGGGAATCTTGTGGAGCTTGAGGCTTGGGATTTTGACAAATTTGAGGCCAATTGGGATAGTTGGGTTTCCAAGTTGTTCACCCTAAGGTTGTTAGCCTCCCTATCCTTTCTTGCTTCCTCTCTATCCCTCCTTGCCTCCTCCCTATCCTTCTCTTGATTGGCAAGAAGTGTTTGCAAGATGTCACTCAAGTTCCCTTGAGAAGAAGAGTTCCCTTGATTTGGATTTTGGTTGGGTTGTCTTTGGGGTTGAGAATTATTTGGAAAATTTGAGTTGTTGGGTCTTGGGTTGTTGAAATTTCTTTGGGATTTTGGTTGAAATTTGAGTTTCGGTTTTGGGTTGGATTTTGGGCTCTCAAGTGGTTGAATTGGCCATTTTCAAAACTCTTTGATTTGTCTCCTCCCCACCCCAAAAGATCACGATTTCCCACTTGGTTATACATTCCTCCACCACTTGGGTTTCTAGCATTGTAGTTCCCATACCCCATGGCATTGACACTTTCCATGGTGGCTCCTTGCTCAATCAATATGTAACAAGTATTTGTAGCATGGTCACCTCCACAATAAGAACATTCAAACGGTTTGGGGTGTTGAGGAAATGAGCTACTTTTGTTGACAACCAAGTTGGATACCAAGCTTTTGAGTTCACCCATCTCTTGCATGAGTTTGTGATTTTGAGAGGCATGAGAATCTTCCATGGAAGATACATTTCTAGAGCTTCCTCCCCTTTCATTCTTCCTCCCGTAGCTTCTTGTGTTCATAGCCAACTTCTCAATAATGTTGTTGGCCTCGGCCACATTAAGTGTATCAATGCCACCTCCGGTGGCAGCTATAATCATCCGTTGGTCATTTTGGCATAATCCTTCATTGAAGGCCGTCAATAGATCGTCACCCGACATTCCATGATACGGGCACCTTGCCACGAGGCTTTTGAATCGCTCCCAATAGTCATAGAGAGTTTCCCCCATGTCTTGCTCAATGGTAGTGATGAGCTTCTTTGAGTGGTTATGCCTCGAATCCGGGTAGTATTTCTCAAGAAATTTCTTCTTCAAACCCACCCAAGTATTGACGGAATGGGCCGGAAGACAAAATAACCATTCCTTAGCGGCATCTTGTAGAGAGAATGGAAATGCCCTAAGTTTAAATTGGTCTTCGGTCACTCCTTGAGGGATGGCCCCTTGGCATATCAAGTGAAATTCGGCCAAGTGCCTATTGGGATCATTCCCCACCATTCCATGAAATCTTGGCAAATTATGAACAAAGAACCCCTTTAGCTCGAAATTTACATCCCCCATGGGAAGGTATGCGATACACAACGGTTGCTCTTCATAGTTTCTTGCCCGGATCTCACCAATAGTTCTATTATCTTCCATTTCGGGTGGGTAGATGATGTTCAAGGGTGGCGGTCTCCTAGGTGGTGATCTAGGTGGTGACACAAACACTTGTTCTTGTGGTTCTTGAAAAATATTGTTCTCAAACTCCTCTTCACTAGGCTCCCTCAAAAAGGGTCTCCTATAGAGGGGGTTCGAAAACAACCAATTGGAAATGCTCCTAGAAGCCGGGTCAATGTCTTGGTCACCAAGGCCCTCTTGTGACCTAGGCATAAACTCTAAAACACTTCAACAACACAATTAGTAACTTCAACACCAAGTAACCTACAAACAATACAAAAAGAAATATTTGAAAAATAATCTAAACAAAGTATGACACTAACAAGAGTTCAATTTGATATTTAGCTATATTGCCTTCCCCGGCAACGGCGCCAAATTTGACGAGCTTATTTTACGGTGTCGTTAATTCCACAAATTAGCTAAATCAAATAACAATTTATAAAGCCAAATCTAGACTCAAACCAACCTAAGTAAAGGGTAGTAAGGGTAAGACA
>JAIUZE010016086.1:0-12168 GCA_022085475.1 Heliosperma pusillum | reverse complement strand
TGACTAAAGTTACACTCATAAAAAGTCTAAAATCACATAAACTTGTCTTGAAGTTTCATAAATTCAAATTTATATAGTCGAAATCACATTTTAGTTTGAAGTTACACAAATATGGGCTGAAGTTACACTCACAAATCTCAGAAATTTAAAAGTGCTCAAAAGTGATTAACTAAAGGCTAGAGAGAGAAAGTTAATTAATTAGTGCATAGGTAAATGATTAATGTTAAGTGTGTTTTTGTCTCTACAATCTCATCCATCCATCTCCCTCATCCAATGGCTAGGATGAGGACTCATAGACTCAAAAAAAAGGATGGACTCATAAGAACCTATATATATATATATAGGCAAGATCCGGTGAGTCCACCTAAATATTTGAGTCCGTGAGTCCAGTTATACAATATCACAGAATATACAAAACAATATCACTGGTTATACTAAACAATATCACGAAAAAAAAACAGCACAAAAGGGTTAAAAATATTTTATGTCATACTACTCGCCGTTGACGACCACTACCCACCCACCAATACCGATGAAAATCCAAGCATATAGATGACACAAACAAAAAATTTATCCACCATTTCCATCACCCATTATTTATCTAATGTTTTATTTACAATCTCCATATTTCTCCACCTATACACATTGATAAGTGAATATTTGTATGATTTTATCCCCTGTTTTAGCTCGATTTCTATACGAGTTATGCACTTTGTTAAGTGATTAACGAGCTAATATTGCTATTCTAGTTGTTTTGCGTGTTTTGTCTCGTTTTATAGGAAATAAAGCGGTTTGCTATATTTTCCTACTTTATGGAGCAAAGACACTAGAGTACGAGTTTATGAGGAACCGATGATAGCCATTTCACGATTTGATTACGATTCCGCTACATCCTTCCTCAAGTGGATTTATCTTGGACTTTGGCTTTGAACTTCAAAAGGAAACATCAACCCAAGTCAAAGGAAGACTAGCCCAAGCCCAATTACGTATTGCATTGACCAAGACCAAGGCATAGGATTCCGTGTCCAAGGATGAAATTGGAAGAGACGGAAAAATCCATCTTGCACACTTACCCGATCGTATTTCCACTTACCCGATCGGGTATGTTTGCTGCTGAGACGTTTCTTGGCTCTTCTTCTACCAAGTTTAAATGAGTGATTAAATGTTTTGTCTAGGGGATGAATCTGGACACATTTGACCAAGCTCTCTTTAATGCAAGCCTTAATGGTGCTTTATTAGGTTGTCTAGGGGATGAATCTGGACACATTTGAGCAACCTCTCAACCCTATAAATATCCTAGCCTCCACACACAACTAAGATGTACAAAAAACACTTCTCTTCTCTCTTTAGTTTTGTTTTTCTTCTTTCTCTCATTTTCTTCTTAGTTTTAGTTTAGTTTTAGTTTTCTCTAGTTTAGTTTAGTTTAGTTCTAAGTTTGTATGGTTCTACTTGTAATTGGAACTCAAGTTTTCAGGTTTGCATTTCCTATTCAAGTTCTTGTTCCATTTCAATCTTTGCTCATCCTTTTCGGTAATCTTTATTCTCGTTTTACATTATAGTTTCATTTTCTTTTAGTATTTCCTTTATCATGTTTATCGTTCTTAGTTTTATAATCTTAGTTTCTCTTTCATTGTTAATCATGCATAAGTAGTCACCTTTCTAGGGTGTAGGGTAGCCATGTTAGATTGATTAAAAGATGATAATTGGATAAAGAAATTGTGCCTTTAAAACGTTGTGTCTATGCATGTTTGGATTGTAACGATAGTTGACGATTTTTGGCCAAAATCATTGACTAAAATGGAATTCTTTTCCAAGGTAGAGATACGCGAATTGAATAGACAAAGCATGACATGGTGGATTAAGACCTAGTAAATTGCCTAAAAGCCTGCTAGACCATATGATCTATGATTGTAATGAACACATCATTCTTACGAACTCACAATGAATTATTTGCATGTCCTAAATCCAATTTCATCAATATGTCAATCTACATGTGTGAACCTACTTCCCTAGATCATTTTCTTTATTGTATTGTTATCATTTTTATTATAGCATTTAGTAACTAGTGACAACATTTGCCAATCGTCCAAGGTAGAGTTCTAACCATAACTATTCACAAGTATCTCCCGTCTCCCCGAGATCGACCCCTTACTTCCCTAATTACATTAATTTGTTGTTAGCCTAGTCTGGGTTATTTATCTTTGATTAGGGTACGCGACAACCCTGTCACACATTACTCCTACTCGAAGCTCACACCACCACCAATCACAATTAGGGGTCTCGTCGTTGGTTATGAAGAAGAATGTCGGAGGCAATGCTAAGTAGAGAAGAATTAGGATAAGAGAAGCTATGTACAATAAACTCCTGTGAAACGCCGGTAATAATGACTTTTCGGCATGCAAGGGCGAGAGAATGATGGTGTTTGTTGGAGCTTCGATACCGGAATCAATTGGTGTGAAAAAAGCATGCGAAAAAAAAGTTAGTAATAGTGGGCAAAATTTATGTTCAGTGGTGTGATATTGTAAAGTATAACCCGTGATACTGTTTAGTATAACTTGTGATATTGTATCCTGGACTCACGGACTCAAAAAGATAGGGTGAACTCACATGATCCTAATTCTATATATATATATATATATATATATATATATACTATATATATATATATATATATATTAATATATATAATTAGGATCACATGAGTCCACCCTAACTATTTGAGTCCATGAGTCCTAATCTCAACTATTAGATCAAGGAGATCTAATGGCTGAGATATAGTAAGGGTATTTTCGATATTAACCAACTTGATATATATACCTTAATATGAAGTCATTCTTTCAGTTTTTTCATTCACTTTCTCTCTCTACACTCTCTCTTTTCTTATTTTGTGCTCTTTTTCCTAACTTCTAACCTAATTCTTCTCTGTCAATTCGTTTCTTCTCAAGAAAGCGATAGCATTATATTTTCTTCATCATATTTAGAATTGCAATGTCAGGTATTATTCACTCAATTTTTTATTATAAATTTTAAATTCGTTATTGTTTTGATTTGAATTATATGCACCTAAGTATGCTTTGATTATCATTATTCTGATTTTCGTTTTAATTGATGTATCATCTATTTTCATTGATGTGTTCTTATCATCTGTTTATGTATGTTAAGGATTCTCATTATTATTATTTTTGTTTTATTTATTATTTTTGCGTTTTTATGATTCATATATTAATTTAATCGATGTATTCTTATCATCTCATTTTATTCTTCTATTTTTGTTTGTGTATTCACTTTTATTTAGCACGATCTCTGTTAATATTTGTGTTTTTATCAAGTTTTCATAAAAGTATGCTTTATCTTTGTTGTTTTTCTTTTTGTAAATATTTTTTATTGTTTACCTAATTAATGTGAATTAGTATCAGACGATATTCTTAAAAATATCACATGCTGAAATATATTGTAATACATTGATGTTTAACTAATTACTGTAAATTAATATCACACGTTATTCTTAAGAGTATCACACGTTATTTTTAAGAGTATCACATGTTATTCTTAACAGTATCACATGTTATTCTTAATAATATTACAGTCTGAACTACATTTAATTGTTAAGGGAGGAGACAATGATCAAGTCAAATGATTCCAAGTTAGTGATTTTTCTAACAACATACATTTATGTTCCTTACTTATATATGTCTATATTTTCTTTTGCCTTAAAGATGCTACTAAAATGATGTTTTGTTCTTTGTTTTCCTTTTTACAGATTTTTTCTCTTGCCGAGGTTGGTTAAGAGTTTGTGTTGATGCTGAATAAATTTATAGTCGTACATCATCAATTAAGCAAATCATCTTGTTTTTTTGTTATTTCTTTTATAAAGACAAATTTTGTATTGATAAATATCGTTCCAAGCGGTTATAATTTAGTATTTTTCTACATTTTTAGTCAACAATACGTTACTCTACCAAGTTGTACAACTTATTAGAAAAAATATCAATGTATCTTAGTAACAATAAAATAATTACTTCAATTTATTAGTAATTATGTGGCAATTTATTAGAAATAAGGTCACACGTTATTAGAAATAATATCACATGTTATAAGAAGTCATATCACATGAAGTGATTGAAAATATCACATGATGTGATTAATAATATCACGCTCTGCCATTAACAATATCACAATTTTGCCAGCACCAATATCACCATATGTCATATATCTATTAGACTGACTTTTGAAGTCTTATGATAGTAAAGTATCACAACCATTACCAAAGAATATCACACTTCACACAAAACAATATCACAAATAAAGAGAATGATTACGCCCTTCCAATTTCGTGATATTAAGAAACAATATCACTATATACAAGACACGCTATTATTACTGATCTTAAACATATTACAAAATTTTAACGACAATACTAGGTTTTAACAGCTACTACTTACATTAGATTACTTATTGACAAACTTTACATCAATGCACTTTTAATTAAAGTTTTCTGTCAACATATTCCTGTTAGTCATTTTAATTGTTTTCTCTAACTCTACTTCTACGACTTGCAACTGTCTGTACCCATCCTTTTGGGGCTCGTCTTCTTGATCAGCATCATCTTGCCCATAATCAGATCGTCTATCAATCAAACGCAAATAAACAACAGTTAGTATAGTTTAAATCATTATTTTGGTTCCTAGTATCATTCTAGAACCATTTTCGGATTTTTTTCTTTTAAACTTGTTCTTAGAGAGTAACGAAATATGGGTAACTCAATAGAATTCTTCTTGGTAATGAAAAGTTACTGACAAACTTCATGTTGGGTAATAATTTCCTAAAATTAAGGCAACTGTACAAAAAGTTACAGACAAATTTGAACGGCAAAAAAGAAAAACCCAATAAAAAATAACGTTGATGCAAAATGCTCAACAAGAATATGTCCAACAGTAAGCGTCGCATCAAAAACAAATGCATGCTTAACAGAAAGACCTAACTTAACAAATGACCCAAACTAGTTATTAGTGAACTCAGTCAAATCATATACCCGAGGATAAGTCACCAAAAAAATATCAAGAATTTGATATCAAGTTCCCCAAAATCAACTAACCACCATGTTTTAAAGCACTCATTTCTTTCATAAGTTTCAGTAGAATTTTTGAAATTTAGTGTTAATCAACCGTAACACATTTGTTGAATCATAAAATTTGCACGTACCGTAAAACAAAATGTCACAATAATTCTATTTCAAAACATAATATATCATTTTATTTGTGTTAATCTAGAAACCATGTCAGAATTATGGTGATTAAATATCACTGATTGTTTGTGTCATCTATATGCTTGTTTGTGTCATCTATATGGTGGATAAATGATTGTTTGTGTCATCTATATGCTTGGATTGTCATCGGTATTGGTGGGTGGGTAGTGGTCGTCAACGGCGAGTAGTATGACATAAAATATTTTTAACCCTTTTGTGTTGTTTTTTTTTTCGTGATATTGTTTAGTGTAACCAGTGATATTGTTTTGTATATTCTGTGATATTGTATAACTGGACTAACGGACTCAAATATTTAGGTGGACTCACCGGATCTTGCCTCTCTCTCTCTCTCTCTCTCTCTCTCTCTCTCTCTCTCTCTATATATATATATATATATATATATATATATATATATATATATATATAGAGTTAAGATCCGGTGCAAACGACCATTCGGTGCAAAAAGTGGAAACGTTCCTAATCATATACTATAATTAAAACCAAAACAAATCCCAAAAGCCCAATACTTATACTGTCACTCGCTCACATTTCCTACACAACAAGTTTCAATCTGATAATCAAACACCCCTATCCATATCGACCAACCAAGTTGCGGTCACGTCGTCGGAGCACGGTGTCGCCTGACCATCTAACCGCCACTCATCGCCGGCGACCGGGGAATAATGCCAGTGAGGAGCCGACCACCATCTTCGCACGTCTACTCACTATGAGCGCTGATTTTGATGGGTATCGACCACCATCGTCTCCACGCTTATTGTTCTAACTGGCAATTTGCTCTATCGACTCCTATTCACCCGAAGCCGCGCACCAACCATTACAACAACCACTTAACTCACGACCACCTATACCTCTAAATCAAAGACGGCGGCAACCCATAAGATCTGAGAAATAATTGAACTCCTGCAATGAGAGAGTATTGAAGTATGTGGATCGACAACTGAATCCATCGAAATTAGTGTATCTGTTTTATCTTGTTGATGTATGTATCTCAGCCCAATCTTGATGTACCTAGTAACTAATATTGTGTATCTATGTGAATGTACATAAAAATAGTTGCTAGATACACAAATTTAGTCATAAGGTACATCAAAATTGGTCTCAAATACATCAATACTTAGGAATACGGTTGGTTGTGGTGGTGGGGAAGGCATCCGCTCGACAGTGGCTTGCTCATGGTGATTCGTTGTCGCCGGTATCGTAAGACGTGGTGGGTGACATCGATGACATATGAGGTGAATGGTGATGTCGCCGACGTTTGGTGGTTGTCTTGGTGTTTGACGATGTCGTTTACTGGTGGTGGTGGATGAAAGATGGGTATAATATTTAAATTTGGGATGTATTCGTTGTTTAAGTGTAATTGTCTTTTCAGATGAAATGAGGTGGTTTAGTGTGGTGGTTGTGTCTCCGGTGGTGTCGATGATGGTGGTGGTTGGCTAATGTTGGGGGAGTGGAGTGGAATGACAGGGAGTATTGATTTGGGTTTGTATAAGCCGTGGACATGTGGTATGAATGTATGATTGTATAGATAGGTCGTTTCCACTTTTTCCACCGAGTGATCGTTTCCACCGGATCCTAAATCTATCTATATATATATATATATATATAGAGTCAAGATCCGGTGGAAACGACCACTCGGTGCAAAAAGTGGAAACGAACTATAAAAGGCTCAAATCACATAGCAACTCACCCACTCTTTTCATTTTCACTCACTGAACCCTTTCGTATATCACCACCCAACACCCATAAGCACTACTACCTGTCGCCGGCAGCCGCCACGACCTAGGTTGGCGACGTCACCAACCATTCCACCAGTCACCTTGTACAACGCCGGCGACCACGAACCACCCTAAACAACCCAAATACGCATCCAAATAAACTTCTTTCCCCAACCACCATCACAACCACCTTCCCGTCGCCATTAGTCGTACATAAATAATACATCCATCTTCCCGTCGCCATTAATCGTACATTTGGTTCTCAATTGCAACGACATTAATCCAATTTAATTAATCAGACGGCGACGGCGAGGGACGGTGAAAATTAGACGACGACAAGAAGTTGAGCTGTGGTGGTCGTTGCTAGCACTTGGGGACGACGGTAGAAGAAGTAGAAACCAGTGCGAGGCGGCTGGTGTGGGTAAGCAAAATGAGTGAATATTTGTGTATCTCAAACGAATTTTAATGTACCTATCAACTAATTTTGTGTATATATGTGAAGGTACATTAAAATAGTGGCTAGATACATGGAAAAGTAGAGTAGGTACATTGAAGTGGTGGTTCTTTTTTCTACTCGTTTTTCCGCCATTGTTAGTGACCTCCAAGCTTCCCCTAGATACTCAAAATAGCAAATGAGTAAGTTGATGACGAATTTACTAGTAGATCTGAGTCGATAGGTAGCACCAAAAATTCGCCGGTTGTAATCGTCCGAGTGGTTATGTGTGTGGTGTTGGTAGCCGTGGAAGTGGTTTTATGTGGTGGTTGTGTGTCCGAAGTTGTTGATGGCGGTGGTGGCTGGTGTATAAGAAATGCTGATGTAAGAGGGGAGTTGAGAGGAATGACAGGAAGTTTTGGTTTGGTTTGTGTGAGCCGTGGATTTTTATTAGCATGTTTCCACTTTTTGCACCATGAGGAAGGGGGAGCCGTGTTGTCCAGCCTGTACTGCCTAAACTCGTACATATATAATATGGTTGGGTAGGTAAATATATAGTAGCATACTGACTCACTCACTAGGACTAAAAATAAGATTGCGTAGGTGGACTCACATATCTCCCCTATAATACTGAATTAGGATCATGTGAGTCCACCCTATCTTTTTGAGTCCGTGAGTCCATGATACAATATCACAAGTTAAACTAAACAATATCACGGGTTATACTGTACAATATCAAACCACTGAACTACTTTTTCGCGCACCATTACTATTTTTTTTCCTAATACTTTTTTTCACACCAATTTTTTTAGCCCTTTTGTGCTGGTTTTTTTCCATGATATTGTTTAGTATAACTAGTGATATTGTTTCGTATAGTCTGTGATATTGTATAGCTGGACTCACGGACTCAAATATTTAGGTGGACTCACCGGATCTTGCCTATATATATATATATTTAGGATCCGGTGGAAACAAGGACTCGGTGGAAAAAGTGGAAACGAACTACCCCAAATATAAACACTACCTTTTCAACTATAAAAAAACAACATTGACCACTACTAACCCCCATTATTAATAACGCACTACCCAAAAATCAAAGCTCCCTCATACCCATCCACGATCACCAACAGGCGCCGACAACCACCAGTAGCCACCACCATTACCAGACGCCGGTAAACAACACCACCACCACACGCCGGCTTCCCTCCCTCTTTAAACCCAAACCACCCCTTATATTCTCAATCACCACTAATCTTATATTTAACATGTCATTGGTGTCACCGGAGCACATGGTCACCTCACCGTTACCAAACTCGTAATCGGCCATCTCGCCGGAGCACAGGGTCACCTCACCATCGCGCATTCAGCCGCGGTGGTCTAATTTAATTAATATTTAACATGTCATTGGTGTCTATCCATCACCCAACCCTTGAACAGCTGCTGCCTCCTCTTCCTTTGCCGATCATTGTGACGACGGCGGCCTTTGTTGGCTCCGATTGACGTGGAAAGTCGAGCCCTTGGTGTCTTGATTTTATATTAATGTATATTCACCTTTCTAATTTGAAAGTGTTGTCCCCAAAGTTGAGCCGGCATCGAGCCTGGTTGTCAGTTATTTGCCTGTGGCGTCTGGTAAATGTGGTCGGCGACAACAAATCTACAATAACTTTTGATGTATCCAGACTAACTTTTTATGTATCTAGACTAATCTTTGATGTACCTAGCGACTATTTTAATGTATCTGACGTAGAAACACAAAACTAGTTTCCAGGTAGATCAAAATTGGGTTAAGATACATCAAAAGATAAATCACATAAACTAATTTCGATTGCTGACGACGACTTAGGAGTTGGGTAGTCGTAGGTTAATTGTTGTTTGAGGAGGTGGTGGTGCAATGTTGTTCATGCGCGATTTAAGGTGAGTGACGATTATAGCGTTATTGTATTTGAGTCAAGGATGACGCTGTTGTGAATAAACCCAGTCCGACTCGCAGTCGTCGACGGCGGAGGCTGGCGGTTAAAAACTGCGGCGGTGGGATTTGGCGGTGACAGGGTGTGAGTGTGGGGTGGTGGCGGTGTCTCGTTATGGCGGTGCCTGGTGGAGGAGGGATGAAGGTGATAAATTATTACAGTAAATGGCAAGGATATAAAATGGTAGATATGCACGTGAGTTTTTGTACGCTAGTTCGTTTCCACCGTTTCCACCGAGTGATCGTTTCCACCGGATCTTGACTCTCTATATATATATATATATATATATATATATATATATATATATATATATATATATAGAGAGAGAGAGAGAGAGAGAGAGAGAGAGAATTGGGATCCGGTGAGAACCATTAACATAATGAGAACCGTGAGAACTCCGCCTTAGGAAATTTATTTTTAAAAAATAAGGACATTTTTGGGTTCGGCGTAGAATTTTATGGCCAGGTAACATACATCTTGGTCGAAAAAAATATAAGTTACTGATGGAAATTGAGGTGAAATACGATTTATTAATTTTCATGCACCTAGTAGTCAGTTTCATGTATCTAACAATTTTCATGCACCTAGTGCTCATTTTAATGCATCTAGAGCCTGTTATTTTCATGCACCTAGTAATTGTTTTCATGCATGTAGCAATTTTCGTGCACCTAGTGCTCGTTTTCACGCATTTAGAGTAATTTTAGTGTACAAATTGAATTTATGTACATTAAGTACATATTTTTTTAATATAATCAATAAATTTTGTTTAGTTACTGCAAGTATTTTGCTTGAATAAACTAAACTAATGGTAAATGATCCAACAAAACTTTCGAAAAAAGATTTGATGGAGATTTAGTGAGGGTTCTCACGGTTCTCATTATGTTAGTGGTTCTCACCTGATCCTGACCCTATATATATATATATATATATATATATATATATATATATATATATATATATATATATATATAGAGAGAGAGAGAGAGAGAGGCAAGTTATAATGAGTTCACCTTCAAAATTGAGTCCATGAGTCCTCATCTTGCCCTTTGGATGAAAGAGATGGAGGGACAAGATTAGAACAAGATGGAAGACTAAGATTAAAAGAAAAATGAATGGACAAGATTAGAACAAAATGAAGGGACAAGATTAGAACCAAATGAGTGGGTTTTAATGACTTTCACCTACATTACGAGTACATAATGATGTAACTTTAGTCATTAAAAGTGTAACGTCAACCATTATTTGTGTAACTTCAAAATAAAATGTGATTTCGAGTATATAAATTTGAATTTATGTAACTTTAATATAAGTTTATGTGATTTTTACCTTTTTATGAGGGTAACTTTAGTCATTAAAAGTGTAACTTCAACCATTATTTGTGTAACTTTAAACTAAAATGTGATTTCGAGTATATAAATTTGAATTTATGTAACTTTAAGATAAATTTATGTGATTTTTACCTTTTTATGAGGGTAACTTTAGTCATTAAAAGTGTAACTTCAACCATTATTTGTGTAACTTCAAAATATAATGTGATTTCGAGTATATAAATTTGAATTTTCTAGTAACTTGAAGATAAGTTTATGTGATTTTTGATTTTAGGAGGCTAACTTTAGTAATTAACGAAGAGTGGACTTAACAATTAGTTTGTAACTTGAAAATTTATTGAAAAAAACTTTCATTAAGTAACTGTGTATTGTTAGTCAAATTATAGTGATAACTCTGTTAGGAAAACTTGAGTCTTTCTAGTGTAACTTCAGTCCATACTAATGTAACTATAGTCATTAATTAAGTAACTTCAATCCTTAATAAGATAACTTTAGTCCATAATTGTGAAACTTTAGTACATACTAGTGAAACTTTAGTCCATAATTATGAAACTTGAGTACATACTAGTGAAACTTTAGTTCATAATTGTGTAACTTTAGTACATACTAGTGAAACTTTAGTCCATAATAATGAAACTTTAGTACATAATAGTGAAACTTTAGTACATAATAGTGAAACTTTAGTACATACTAGTGAAACTTTAGTACATACCAGTGAAACTTTAGTACATACTAGTGAAACTTTAGTCCATAATTATGAAACTTTAGTACATACTAGTGAAACTTTAGTTCATAATTGTGAAATTTTAGTACATAATAGTGAAACTTTAGTACATACTAGTGAAACTTTAGTACATACTAGTGAAACTTTAGTACATACTAGTGAAACTTTAGTAGATAACTGTGAAACTTTAGTACATTTTAGTAAATACTAGTGAAACTTTAGTAAATACTAGTGAAACTTTAGTAAATACTAGTGAAACTTTAGTATATACTAGTGTAACTTCAGTGTAATTTCAGCCCATACTAGTGTAACTTTAAAAATGAAAACCGAGATTAAAAAAAAGAAAGTGAATCTGAAAAAAAAAAATAGATCTAGAAAATGAAAAAAACGAGAAATAAACGAAAGAAATCTGAAAAAAAAACCTGAATAAACTAAATAATTAATAACGAATTTGATAAGAAAATCAACAACCATGTCTCGACCAACAAAAAAAAATACAAGATTTGAGAAATATAAATAAATACCCACCAAATCTGGATAAACTAAATTTGAAAAAAAAAATTCCAGATCTGAAAAAGTAGCGATTTTCCGAGCCTAAAAAACGCCACAACAGTGCCGTAGTGGCCGAACAACTCTCCTCCGCCTCCCATCTCCTTCTCCTCTCCCTCCTCTTCTCTTCTCGGCCAGACCACCAGGCATCGGTGGTGGTGGTAGTCTGGCCGAGAAGAGGAGAGG
>JAIUZE010016085.1:0-16327 GCA_022085475.1 Heliosperma pusillum | reverse complement strand
CAAGCCGTGACACAAAAGCTATTACCCATGAACTATATACTCGTTAAAGATAGTAAGGCCTATCTATGTCATGGTCCAAGATACTCATTTAGAATTAGAATGGTCAAGACGCCATATACTCATAATTCTCTATGGGTACTTAGTCAACACGACATATATAATACAATCAAACAGTCACGGAAACAACTTCCTATCATGTGACTAATTGCATATAAATCATATTCAAATATCATATCGCCTCATATCTACTAAGGCTAATTCAATAATTAAATAAAACCTTACTTGAAGACAAATCCCCGACCCGAGTCCCGCGACGGGTCATCAGTCAAAACGGGGCTGACTAGATCTTAGTTTGACCAAACCAGTTTGGTCAAACCGGCTAGAAACAGAGTCTATCACATAGACATAAAATCAACATATTCATTACATGTTATTTTATTAAAACTTCTAACATGTGCATTATTAAATCTTACGAAAAACCCGCTTGACTTAAAGGATATCATTTTAAACTACGATCTCGTATTATAATCTCTAACATGTGAGAAATAATAATTTTATGAAAAACCTTTTAATTAAATATTTTACTTATTAACATTTCTCACTTGCTAATTATTACAAAACGCGATAAAATAACAATAACTCAAAAACCGTCACAAGTCCAAATAGGGACCCACGGGCTGATTTTGAGCCGAGACTACACCGGACCTGGACTGGGCCCACGGGCCTGGTTTGGGCTGTTTTGATAAAATTTCTAAAACCGTTTCTTAATATTTTCCCGCATGCTTAACATATTTAAAACCCGTCAAAACAACAACAAAACAAACAAGTATCGACACAACTCCCAAGGACCAACCCCGGACCAACCCAGACCTGGCTGGACCGGCCTGAACCGGCTGGACCAGGCCTGAACCGGCCGGTTTGGGTCGGTTTTTCCAGCCCCACCAACGGCCACCCTACACGGCCAAACCAACCACCATTCCTAATTATTTCTAACATGATTTTTATTAACCAACAACCATTTTAACATCCAATTCAACCATCATTCATACAAAAATCATGGTTATAAATAAATCATACAAATATGTCAAGAACACTAACATATTAAAAATACCACACAACATGAAAATCATAACTACTTATCATGTTACTACTAAAAATCATAAGTAACAATAATATGAACTAAAACAAAAGATGAACCAAAAACAAAAGAAACAAAAGCTATGTAACATTAAATCGTCGAGTAACTCGGAATCGTTACCTTAGCTAGCAAGATCAATTAGCACCAAAATAAGAAGTATAAAATAAGAAAAAACCGTCTACTAATCTTCACCCAAAATATACGAGTCTCCAAACTCGTCTTCAAAATCTTCCCCTATAAGAAATGACAAGAAAAACATTATTAGAATTAAAACTTGATTTTCCATAATTAAAGTGTTGAAAACGATTTTGACGGAATTGAAAATAAACCGTACTTGAAGATGGAGAGCGAAGAGGCGATTCTAGAAATATAAGTTAGGACGGATTTAATTAAGAAATGAAGGTTTTATGATGATTTTGCTCAAGAACGACGAAGAACGAATGAAGAACGACGAAGAACGAATGAAGAACGATGAAGAACGATTAATTAGATCTTAATTTGATTTATTGTAAAAATGAAAAGTTGTTAGTGAGTAATGGTGGGATTGGGCAGTGTGTTTATAGAGAAAATAATGAGTCGGGTTTTGAAATTGTTGTTACGGAATTGACTCGGATTTTATAATTATATTACGGTAATTGATTAAATATAATTAGAGATTAATTTAATTAAACTAAATATCAAGATATTATGTTATTATAATGAAAAGAAAGGAAAATATCAAGGCCTAAGAGAGGGGAAAGAGCCGTGAGAAATGGGTAGTAGTCGGATCGGTTTTTGAGCGATTTGCGTAATTTTCGTTAACGGATCGATAAAGTAACAAATATCCATATATTTTTTATTATTTTAATCGAAACACTTAAAGACTATTGTAGTGGAGAAAAGATGACAATGGGGCGTGTGACTCATGCCAATCGTCGGGTTTCTGGTTTGTTCGGGATTTACGATGACTCGGAATAGTTCAATGATTTCAGATTAAACCGTCAAAGTTATTCTTTAAATTCCGAATAAATTCAAAATAATTATATTAAATTATCATAAATCCAAATAAATCTTAATAAAAATAAATTAAAAATATTATTTTTTTTAAATAAAATTTCGGTCTTCAAAATTACAAAGCGAGTCGGAAAAAGTCAACGAAAGTCAAAGTTGACTTAAAAACGGGATTCCCTTGGAATCTCGCAGAAATTCCAAAGACGAACTCGGAATTTCAAAATTCGACTGGAAACAATTAATTCCACTTTAAAACTTAAACAGGCTGAAAAGTATCCGTAAAATATTTTTACAAGAAAAATAGGGTACTTTTCGGGTTGTTACATGGGTTTTGGGATTTTAATTTCTAAACTAATAAAAGGCAAAAAAGAAAACAAAATAAAAGCAAATCAAAATGAAAACAATAAAACAAGTGGTGAATTAACAATGATGAAAAGAATCTAGGGAACTAGGTTCACACATGTAGGTTAACATATCGATGAAATTGGATTTAGAACATGCAAATAATTCATTGTGAGTTCGTAAGAATGATGTGTTCATTACAATCATAGATCAGATGGTCTAGCAGACTTTTAGGCAATTTACTAGGTCTTAATCTACCATGTCATGCTTTGTCTATTCAATTCACGTATTTCTACCTTGGAAAAGAATTCCATTTTAGTCAATGATTTTGGCCAGAAATCGTTAACTATCGTTACAATCCAAACATGCATAGACACAACGTTTTAAAGGCACAATTTCTTTATCCAATTTTCGTCTTTAAGTCAATTTAACATGGCTACCCTACACCCTAGAAAGGTGACTACTCACTCATGATAATATTTAAATCTAAGATGACATTAATAATAAAACTAGGATATACATGTTTGTTTGATTTTGACAATAGTTTAAGACTCTTTATATGACGATAATAACGACGCTAAATTGACAATCTAATGAAATGACAATTATAACGATACTAAAATGAATCTAAGATAACATGTAAAGAAAATAACAATCAAAAATAGAAAACATAAAGACATTAAACAAAAGATAAAATAGGAATACCTAGAAGGCAATCAACAATGACAATGATGACAACAATAATAGAAATCCCTTGATCGGTTAATTGTTCCATGACTCACAATACTTGAACCAAATAAAGTAGATTACAAAGATGAAATTCTTATTGTTCTAGGCTAAGGATTTGATGTAGAAAAGACAGAAATAAACTAAGAAACTAAAGACAAAAGGAAGAAGAAAATGTTCTAGACAAGAGAAGAGAGGCTAGGCTCTCTCCTCTTAATCTAGTTTTCTAATCTAAAGAGAAGTGTAAGAATAGAAGAGAGGTGTTTGCAAAAAGGATATGTTGAAGTGTGGTGGCTGGAGCTTCTTATATAGTAGTAGGGTTTCGTGGGTAAGGAGTCATGCATTCATCACATAGGACAAAAATGAGGAAGTCGAAGCAAAAGTGCGGATCAGCAGACATCCCCGATCGAGTTTACCACATACCCGATCGGGTAAGTTGCAATCTGGGTCCTTTGACTCTCGTTTCATCTCCTTTGGCCTATGACTTGACTTTCATTATCCCCCTTGACCTTTTGAGTCGGGTTTGATGATAGGATTTGAGGTAGAAGGTCGATTGCTTCGCTTATTTGATCGATCTTTTGACAACCGCGAGATCGTCTTTACTTCTTCTTTCTTTTGAATCAGTGAAACTTCTTGAAATGCCTTTGACTTGGTCAAGCTTGCTTTTTCAAATCGTCGGGTTCTAGGCAAATGCTCGGGAATATAGAAAAAGGGCGTAGAAACGTCACTTTCCCTACAAAACAGGTTAGAACATAGGAATTCGCCTAGAAGACAATATTAGCTCATAAAGTGGCTTAACAAAGCGCAAATGACATACAAAACCAAGCTAAATTGGGGGTTAAAATCATACAAATATTCACTTATCAAATTCCCCCAAGCTAAACCTTTGCTTGTCCTCAAGCAAACATAACAGACAATACCAGGACAAGGGTTGCAAGCATTGGCTACTACACCATCAAGAACAAATCTCAACATAAAGCTTTTGGAAACATAATGAATCATAACCCAAAAAAAACGTGGGCAAGAATGATACATAAACATGGCTGAGATTTACATAACGGCGTAGCACAAAGAATTTCACTATAGATTTTCGGCTCTTGCATGATCTTTTGACAGGTGGACTCTCACGGCACACTCGAACACTCATTGTATGTAAAAGGTGATTTCTTTATGTGTAAATGATTTTGAGACACTCACCTATCTACGACTCATGAAAATGTGTCCGCAATCTAATATGGTAAACAATTCAAAACACAAGTCAAAGATCACAATGCACATAGAAAAGAAGCCGAAAAAATAAGAAGAAGGCTTTGGGAAATGGGTGAAAGGTGGACAAACAGTTATGGTCATGTGAAGGTTAGAATGAGCTAGCAACTGACCAATGATAAATGAATACTCAATCCAAACTTTCGATCAATTCCCAGAAGACGGATAACGAAGCCTAAAAGCAACAATTGGCTTATTACACACGAAACACAAGGGTAAACTCCTTCTGAATATTGACTTGACATTTCTTAGGAGATACTCACAACTTCTTCTTTTATTTCTTTCTTCTTTTTTTTTTCGTTTCTCTTTTTTTCTTTTCTTTTCTTTTTTTCTTTTGAACATAACATCACTTCTTGAACATTTTCGTTCTCCCAAATTCACTTTGACATCAAGGAACAAAATCTTCTCAAAAGAGCACCCATACACCATAGTCTAGCTACTAGCTCAACAGGGTAGGCAGTTTTTATATGTAGCTATTATTTTGTGAAGCATTTGTATGAAGGGGCTTATTTTGAGGTGTAATTCAAAGTGAAAAAGGCTTCAAATCTTAGTGAATCATGAATGCAATGCTTATAGGAATGAAATGAGAACCATACTTATGCGTTTTGACATGACACACATCACAAGGAGAACTACACACACCTAGATGAGACTGGGTATAGATGTACCAGCCTAAGGAGGTTCTACCTTACAATATATGTAACTTGCCAAATGTCAAGATCAAGCGTACTCATCTATAGATTCATTCCATGCCTACTGTGTACAAGACTTCTCCATGTATGCACAATTCAATGAATATTGAATCATTATCTTTTGAAAGCTCTAAGTTTGGGAAATGAAACATGATAGCATAGTAAACAAGCAAGCAAAGCATGAAAAGCATTCAATTATGTTCAGAAAATTTTAAATTTTCTCAAAAATCTTCTTTTTCTTTTATTCAAAATTTGAAAAATGATCAACTAAAATGCAAAATGGGAAAATGCAATCCCTCCCCCAAGCTAAACATCACATTGTCCTCAATGTGAGCACAAAGACAAAATAGGCAATGAGATGCTTAATGGGGAAAAGGAAAAATGAAAGAAGAGTGAAGCTTACTAGTCAGCGCGGACTCCCCCAAGCTAGTCTTTTGGACTTGACAAGGAAGGTCTTTATAGATTTTCTTCAAAAACTCTTTCATCTGCAAAATAAATCCTAACAATGAAAAAGGGAATACAAAAATAAAAATGCAAAAAGAAAAGGAACACGGGTTGCCTCCTGAGAAGCGCAATTTAAAAGTCTTGCTAGACTCCATTTCTTTCTTTGATCATCCTTTATCTCTAAGCTCACTATCATCCAAGCTCATCATCATAGCGTTCTTTACATTCTCCATCCATGCCAAGCTTTTCCGGGAATAGCCCCTTTAGCACTTTTAGCAGTAGTGCTTTTAGTATGCTCACCTGCAAGAGAATCAACACTAACATGTGCCTCCAACGGATCCGTCAGTAAGGATCGAGGCATAGAAGAAACAATAGAAGAGTCATCAACATCAAGCACATAACATGAGTCTTCTAGCACAGGACTCCTAACGGTGGAATTTTTACTAAAGGTCACCTTGTCATCTCCTATCTTTAATGTCAACTTCCCATTCTTGACATCAAAAACTGCACCAGTGGTGTGCAAAAAGGGTCTTCCCAAAATGATTGGGATTTGAGAGTCCTCGGCCATGTCAAGTACTAGAAAGTCAACGGGAATGAAAAACTTACCCACTTTGACGGGCACATCTTCTAAAACACCCATAGGTTGTTTTAGAGAATGGTCTGCCATTTGCAAAGTAATATTAGTGCATTTCAAAGCACCCATGTTAAGTTTTTCAAACATAGAAAAGAGCATGACACTTACACTAGCACCTAGGTCGCAAAGGGCCTTATCAATGGTATACGTGCCTATAGTGCAAGGGATGGAGTAACTACCAGGGTCCTTAAGTTTTGGTGAAGACTTATTTTGCAAGAGTGCACTACACTCTTCAGTGAAAGCTACGGTCTTAATCTCATTGAAGGATCTCTTCTTTTTGAGGACTTCCTTCATAAACTTGGAATAAGAAGGAACTTGGAAAAGCAATTCAATGAAAGGAACTGTTACCTTTAAATTCTTGACGACGTCAAGGAACTTACCATACTTTGCCTCCTCCTTGTGCTTCACTAATCTTTGGGGAAATGGGACTTTGATCTCAATAGGAATCTCGGGCTCTTTCCCCTTTGACATGGGCACCTCATATTCAACATCAACAACCACATGCTCATCATTATGCTTACCACTTCTCGAGGAAATGGCATTTACAGTTTCGTGAGGTTGGTAACATTGTGAAGGCAGCTGCCCTTGCTTTTGGTGGGTATTAAAAGAGGCATATTGGGAAATTTTAGCTTCGAACAATTTGATGGCGGCGTCCTTAGCTTGATCGCTCTCTTGGAATTGAGCTATTATGGTGTCTTGCCTTTGAGCCAATTGCAGCATCATGGCTTCAAGTTTACTTACACCATTTTTACTTTGTTGAAATGTAGAGGATTGAAATTGTTCTAGCTTTTGTGTGAGAAGGGCTACTTGAGCTTGTAAAAGTGCCAAAGTGGGGTCCTCTTGCTTAGATTTCAATGATATGGAGCGGGAATTTCTATATTGAGAATCGTGAATTGCCATGGATTCAATGGTAGTGTGAGCAATTTCAACATTAATTTGATCAAATCTTCCATTGTTAGCAGAATCCAAGATACGACGGGACTCTATATAACACCTATTATAGAATGTGATGGCAAGGAGCCATGGATCTATCCCTTTGAAAGTCCTTGTACCTCTCCCAAGCTTCATATAGGCTCTCATCATCCCCTTGTCGGAAACCAGTGATTTGACTTCTCAACAAAGCGGTCTTTTCTGGACGAAAGTACTTTTGGTAGAAGGCAAGAGCTAAACTCTCCCAATCGGTGATATCTAATGTAACCTTATCAAGGCTATGTATCCACAACTTTGCCTTACCCCTCAAAGAGAATGAGAAGAACATCTCTCTAATTTGCCCTTGGGTGACTCCAGTTTGTCTAATAGTGGAGCAATAGTCACAAAAGTTTTGGATGTGAAGGTTGGGATCTTCTGTGGCATTGCCACTAAATTGGCTTCTTTCTATAAGGTTAATGAAGGCAGGTTTGATTTCAAAGTTTTGGGCTGCCATTTGGGGTGTAGCAATACCCCTTGGAAGTGTTTCTGCGGTGGGTTTGGAATGATCTGAAAGTCGAACCATTTTCTTTTTTTTGAAGATGAAGATGGAGTGTTGTTTGAAAGTTGATTGGTTTTTGAGAATGGAGATGAGAATGGGTCTTCTTCTCCTTCAAGATTAGATAAAATATCTGAGTATTTCTCACGAATACGGTCTAAACTTGAAGTATCAGAATCTTTTGAGATTTCGTTGAATAGCTTTCGTCTCCTACGCAGAGTCCTTTCTAGATCGGGGTCTAAAGAGATAGGGGTCCCTAGTCTAGAAGATCTGGGCATAAGATTGAAAAGCTAAGATGAAAAATCAAGAGAAGTCTAAAGGAATTTGGGTTCCTAAAGACTAGATAAAAATAATTGCGATAAAAATCACAAGAAAAAGGAAAACTAAACCGTGCTCCCCGGCAACGACGCTAAAATTTGATCGGACCTGTCTCAAGCCCGATACAAAGATAAATTACCCAGACTAGGCTAATAACAAATTAATGTAATTAGGGAAGTAAGGGTCGATCCTCAGGGAGATGGTGTTTCCTATAGAATGTGAAATGTCTCGCAATTGGGTCTTATCTAACGAATATCTGGGTTTTGGGATTTTAATTTCTAAACTAATAAAAGGCATAAAAGAAAACAAAATAAAAGCAAATCAAAATGAAAACAATAAAACAAGTGGTGAATTAACAATGATGAAAAGAATCTAGGGAAGTAGGTTCACACAGGTAGGTTAACATATCGATGAAATTGGATTTAGAACATGCAAATAATTCATTGTGAGTTCGTAAGAATGATGTGTTCATTACAATCATAGATCAGATGGTCTAGCAGGCTTTTAGGCAATTTACTAGGTCTTAATCTACCATGTCATGCTTTGTCTATTCAATTCACGTATTTCTACCTTGGAAAAGAATTCCATTTTAGTCAATGATTTTGGCCAGAAATCGTTAACTATCGTTACAATCCAAACATGCATAGACACAACGTTTTAAAGGCACAATTTCTTTATCCAATTTTCGTCTTTTAGTCAATCTAACATGGCTACCCTACACCCTAGAAAGGTGACTACTCACTCATGATAATATTTAAATCTAAGATGACATTAATAATAAAAACTAGGATAGACATGTTTGTTTGATTTTGACAATAGTTTAAGACTCTTTATATGACGATAATAACGACGCTAAATTGACAATCTAATGAAATGACAATTATAACGATACTAAAATGAATCTAAGATAACATGTAAAGAAAATAACAATCAAAAATAGAAAACATAAAGACATTAAACAAAAGATAAAATAGGAATACCTAGATGGCAATCAACAATGACAATGATGACAACAATAATAGAAATCCCTTGATCGGTTAATTGTTCCATGACTCACAATACTTGAACCAAATAAAGTAGATTACAAAGATGAAATTCTTATTGTTCTAGGCTAAGGATTTGATGTAGAAAAGACAGAAATAAACTAAGAAACTAAAGACAAAAGGAAGAAGAAAATGTTCTAGACAAGAGAAGAGAGGCTAGGCTCTCTCCTCTTAATCTAGGTTTCTAATCTAAAGAGAAGTGTAAGAATAGAAGAGAGGTGTTTGCAAAGAGGATATGTTGAAGTGTGGTGGCTAGAGCTTCTTATATAGTAGTAGGGTTTCGTGGGTAAGGGGTCATGCATTCATCACATAGGACAAAAATGAGGAAGTCGAAACAAAAGTGCGGATCAGCAGACATCCCCGATCGCGTTTACCACATACCCGATCGGGTAAGTTGCAATCTGGGTCCTTTGACTCTCGTTTCATCTCCTTTGGCCTATGACTTGACTTTCATTATCCCCCTTGACCTTTTGAGTCGGGTTTGATGATAGGATTTGAGGTAGAGAAGGTCGATTGCTTCGCTTATTTGATCGATCTTTTGACAACCGCGAGATCGTCTTTACTTCTTCTTTCTTTTGAATCAGTGAACCTTCTTGAAATGCCTTTGACTTGGTCAAGCTTGCTTTTTCAAATCGTCGGGTTCTAGGCAAATGCTCGGGAATATAGAAAAAGGGCGTAGAAACGTCACTTTCCCTACAAAACAGGTTAGAACATAGGAATTCGCCTACAAGACGATATTAGCTCATAAAGTGGCTTAACAAAGCGCAAATGACATACAAAACCGAGCTAAATTGGGGGTTAAAATCATACAAATATTCACTTATCACTATATTCCTAGTTAAACTTATTAATAATTTTTTTGCAAGTGATATATGTAGAAAATTTTAAATTAACGCTTTGTGAGAAAAAGAGCCTATTCAAAATTAAATACGTAGGATCACCGTCAAGATAATAAATAAATTTATTTCATAGGTTCTTTTTCTAACTAGAAAATTTTATTATCTTGACGGTGATCCTACGTATTTAATTTTGAATAGGCTCTATTAGAATGGCAATGAACTAAATAAATTAATTTATTTCATAGTTTTCAATAACAAGAAACATTTGACATATGAAGTATGGCAAGGAACTAAATAAAGTACCTATGAAATAGATTTTATTTATTATTTTGACGGTGATCCTACGTATTTAGTTTTGGCTCCATTGAAAACAATAAAGGGAAGAAAGAGTTATGAGTTATGACCATACAATATGACCCCGGTTATTAATTATGATCTTAAAATCCAAACCTTAAAGACACCATTCTAATAGAGCATATTCAAAATTAAATACGTAGGATCACCGTCAAGATAATTAATAAAATCTATTTCATAGGTAATTTATTTAGGTCCTTGCCATACTTCATATGTCAAATGTTCAAAACTATGAACTACATAAACAACTGGTTAATTTAGACCAAAAACTTTATTTTTTGTCCATAATATAGGCGAATCCGACACTAGATAGGCACTCATGTCATATACTTATAACCGAGGTCGAGCAACATAAGTGTTCAATGAAATTATACAATCATTAACTTTTATAGTGTTATACTCTTATAATTTACAAATATATTTTGTATCGAGTTACTCTAATATAATATTATAATTCATAAGTTCAAAAGTGATCTTTTAACATAACGACCCGACCATTGACCCGATTAATTTTCAAATTTTAGACGACAATATAAAATACTTGACCCATCAGTAACCCGAAACCAAACCGGTCTCGACCTGATCAAGCATATTCACCTAATATATCCCGACTCATTGGTCAACCGATCCGAAACTGAACCGACCTGTTGTAGTTATTGACCCGATTAACCTGACCCATAAGCGACCCAATTTGAACCCGACTCGACCTGAATAAGCAACTTGACTCGATCAAACCCGAGCCCGACAAGACCCGAACTGCCTGAACCCGACCCGTTACCGACCTGATTGACCCGATTGCCACCTCTAATTCCACGTAAGAGGTCTACACTAAACTCGTGACCATGTTTTCACGAGCTCTTAGGATCATTCAATATGAAGTCGCTTCTTAATTTTTCGACCTTAAACATGAAGGGTGGTCAATATGTTTGCTCCCACGCACTCAAATGATTGAGCATGTCGAGATACACAAGAAGTAAGGAATAATGATTCCTGAGCAACTTGTGATTGACCGCATACTCCACTTCCTAAACCGTATCAAAGGGTTTGTTAATTTTAGGGTGAACTTCAACATGCAAAACGTCAACACGACTCTACATGAGTTGCACAAAATGGTTGTGCAAACCGAGCGTGATATGGGCTACCATGCTAGCACTAGCAAAGATGTTTTGAACATCAAATGACAAAAGCAAAGGGAAGTTCAAGAAGAGTGGACACACCAAGGAACAAGCCCACACCTTCTAAGGACAAAGAAAGGCTATTGGGAATAGTTCTTCTAAGTCTAAGAAGGGTGTCGCCTTCAACGACAAGTGCCATTATTGTAATGTTATAGGCCATTGGAAACGTATTTGCCCCAGATATTTGGGAGATATTAAGACTGGACGAGTTCTTCCAGTAGATAATAGTTCTCCCGGATATTTATGTTAATAATATTAATCTCAACTTTGATATTTTGGTACAAGTTGTAGTTCTCATCCTCCTAATTAGATTAAGGGCATGAGAAGAAAGACAAGGCAAAGCAAGATTTAGGGAATATCCAAGATGAGCGAGCTAAGGTAGTTACCACATAGAGGAGACCTAATGATTAGCTTGGCGTTCTTGCTATTTGTCTTTCTAGTTATTTTGAATGTCGTTTTGGAACTTTTGATTTCCGTGTTAGACATGGAAACTGGTTATTATTTCCATTCTGAAAGAGAATTGTTGTACTATATAATGATAGCTTGGTTTTCAACCCAAGTCATTATGTTTGTGGAATTTATGTTCTAAAATTTTCATTATACAATGTTAATATCTTAAACATAAAGTATTGTGACAAATTGATCATATGAGAAAATGTTATGATTTGATCATTATAATCACCTAAGTTATGAATTGGATTCTCACTTATGCACTTGTGACTGAGTATCACAACTTATTTGAAATAAGAAAGATCAATTGCATAGTTAAATCGAGTTAATGAACTCACATTTGGGGATTTACAATCCATATAAGCCCTAAGATAAGATCTTTCAAACGCCAATATGACTCCATACGAGTTATGGAAGGGATGAGAATCCTAAATTTGTACAAGACATGGATGAAGATCCAAGTATTTATCTTAGATAGAACAAGTCTATTGAGAAGTTAGAATACAAAGTCTAAACAAATAAGTCTGCTATAGATCGCTTAAAAGTAATAAGAGCATTTTACCTCATTAAACCTAGAGAACAAAGCTGTTTGTGGCTCATGGTGCTATCCTTCAAGAAAATATGTGTATTTTGAAAAGGATAGAGTGGGAGAAAATTGGCCACAAACTAAATTTTGGATAGAGAGACAAGAGAAAATGTTCTTAAGTCGTCCAAGGTTAGAGGCTAGTAGTTAAAATTTTTACTTTTTGCAAGTAATAAGACTATGATCTATAAATTTGCGGTTATAATTTCCAATTCGAATTTGTTGCATAAGAGCCTTATGAATACAAAATGGATACTATAAATATAAAATTACTTGGGGAGGTTTGGACATCTCTAGGGTGAGTAAAACTTTATTGTAAAGTATTATATATAAGTTAAAATATAACCATCTTTGAGATCCAAAATGATTGCATCTACACTTCGTTGAAAGTATATGTATGACAAAGTGACAAAGAGCTGTTTAAAATTACCTTTCTAAATGGGCATTTAGAAGTGGACAAGTTGTAGTACAAAACTTAGGAAATCAATGTGTGATCCTAAGAGAGCACTTGAGAGGTTGTAATGATCATTGCATAACAAGAGAGAATGGTTTCCTCGAATTGTCGAAGAGTCATGTTTATGCATGAAATTAAGTGGGAGTTATAATCATCATGTGTGGACATGAAGATTAGTGGGAGCACATTGTCTTCAGTGTATTGTATGTATGAGACATATTAATCATTAGGAATGATGTACTAACATTGCCTTCCATGGACGAGTGTTTAGGAAATCATTTCTAGATGAAAGACTTGGAAGAAGCATATCGTATCTGAGGTACAATATATTCCATGTCTTATATGTAAGAGACATATCAGACATATCAATCATTAGGGAATGATTTACTGACATTGCCTTCCGTGGAGGAGTGTTTGAGAAATCATTTCTAGATGAAAGACTTGGAGAAGGTATCCAAAATCTATAGTGATAGATGATAAAGGATACACATGATTGCTAATGTTTCCGCCATTAGGCCAATCGTATATGCCAGAATATGCACATATCTTGATGAGTTGCATGCTTGGCGCATGACAAGTCAATAACATATCAATCCATATGAGAGTCATTGGATAGCCTTCAAGAATATTCATGAGTTTCTCGAGGATAACTATGAGTTCATTCTTGTGTTTGGTAATGATAACTTAGCTATGTGTTAAAAGTTACACAAACCCAAGTTTCCAAACCTGTAAGGATCTGACAGAGTCCTAGGCTAACTTTTGTTATACTAAAAGCGAATAGATAAAAGGTATGATTGAAGTGTCAATCATTGAAGATTCTACAAATAGAGTCTTAGTACATGGTGATGAGGAAAAGGTGGCTCATAAGGATCTAATAGTAGACCCTCTCACCAACATACTTATCACGTAGTTATGTGATAACAAGTGGGAGCATCTTTCAAGTAATAGAGCCCAACACTAGAAAGAGATCTAATGATGTACTTAGATAAATTCATGTTATTGGGAATAACGATGAATGAAAAAAAAATACAATTCATAAAGATGGAATAAATGGATACATGGTATATCCACTATCCAAGCTTTTATTTTATTTAGACAAGATGACCATGAAGTGTCATGGAACTTGTACACTTTAGATTATAAGATATGAAGCAATAACATTGTGTTGATTGTTCATATATGATAAATCACATTTATCGTTTGAGTTTCTAAAACACATTTTTGTGCTTTGTTATATTTAAATAGGTTGTAGTGACAACTTTGAACCTTATTAAAGTGAACTAGATTAACCTAGCCTTGGCCCCTAGTCGCTTACATGAGGTGATGTCTCGAAGTGACTGGAGTGTGATGCAATTGATGGCAAGTTCTAGTGCCATAGACTCATATGAGATGACTAGTCGATCACATAGACAGACTGTATGGGACACTCTGTCGGGCAGTGACTGCTTATAGAGTTATTCCCAATTCATAAAGCCTGGTAGTGGCGAGAGCTACTATAGTATTCTTTTTGAGTCAATTCTTTAGACTAAAGACTGTTCGCCCAAGTCGACACAGTTTCTGATTGACTTTGATTTATGCCGCAAGCCATTCTGTAAAAAAGGGTGAATGAGCAATTTTTGGGTCATGAAGAACTCTGAGTGTACGAAGGGAATAGTGCAATAGGAATTGTCCATGCCCTTGTCAGGGTCATCCAATATCTCAAGGCCACTCGAGGAGTGGTGAACTGGAAATACGTGGCCACGCTCGGACGGTATCTACGGTAGATAATTCCGGTCAGTCAGTTACTCTCCAGATCGAGGAAACTACTCAAGATATGATCACATGCAAGTACGACCTACAAGACACCTTGCATTGAGTGGGAGATTGTAATAGGACAAGAGAATTGGTGACGCACACTTGTTTCGAATAAGTGGGAGATTGTTGGAGTAAGTGTCCTCAACAATAGTGCGATCACTTCATTAAATCTCAATAACAAGAATACAAAGGGACGATTAACATTATAGTCAACTGGTCCACATTAATCGGTAATGATTGGCTTACTAGAGTTTGACGTTACTGTCGTATAACGGTGGTGATCAGTTGATCCCTTGAGGTCACACCGAAAGGACGATTCCCTAATCATAAAAGTTATTTAATTGTATGGCGATACAGATTGATTAATTCCTTGAACTGAACAAGTATAAACTAATAAGAGAGAATAATATCTTATTGTAATATGATTAAATAAGATTCAATTTAGTAATTAAATCGTTATATTACTAAGATTGATCAATGTTTATGAAACATTAAAGATGAGAATGATTGGTTATTTATAATTACAATAAGTTGTAGATTATATTAACTATATGTGAGATAACCCTTTTTACATACATGTAATTATAAATTATTACTTAAACTGTTAAGTGTAATTTATTTGTTATAAGATTATATTTATTTACTTAAATATACTTCTATAAGCACAATTACATGCAACTTGTCACATGTCACACATATGACAAATGGCAAAATGTAAAAGTTAAAATGGAAGTCCATTTTACCTCATGTGTGCCGGTTTTGGTGATGAGAATTAGGGTGGTAACTATCTTTATGTTTTATGAGATAAACAACATAATTACACCCTAAGGACTATAGCCTACCCTAGAGACTTCGGTAAGAGAAAAAGCAAAGCATGCTTGTCCCCTCCCAAGTCCCAATACCGCCCCCCCCCCCCCCTTTGTCCCATGAGTTGAGAATAAGTTGTCACACCCTCAAATTTGCGGAAAGAAAAAACCCTCAAATTTGCGGAAAGAAAAAAAAAATTATTTAAATACATAAAAGATAGGAATACATAATAAGGGTGTCTTAAATAAAAAGGTTCATTACAAAACGGAAATAATATTATACAAAAGAAATATACAAGACGGGAGACATATCTCCCGTATAAATACGGAATAAAAGAGTGTATAATAATATACAATCTAAGAACCGAATATAGGTCCAAGGTAAATACTTCGCTCGCTAGCTCGTCAATGTACCCAATGTATGCATCACAAACCTGCCAACCGCATTAAATATAAACACGGAAGCCACAGTCAGTGGGGAGTAACTCTGAGTTCTCCCAGCCACGAAATGTCAAGTTTAATAAAACATGAATAACATAAAAGCAATGTATATGGACAATACAAAACTTTAACCTATATGATATGCTTTTCATGTTATGAAACAGATAACTAACAAATAACCTAGCATGTGAAAGCTATCATGTGAAACCGATAATAAACTATAACTCGAGGTAGGGAAGCTGGTATGCTAGCTCAGAGGTTCCTCTCAGAAACATGGCCGTGATACACTCCAACCCTAATCAACACGTAATCATGTGAATCAGTTAACAATCGGTAATCCAAACTCTATCAACCTTAGCCGGCTTGCATCTCA